>JACGAQ010002288.1:0-43403 GCA_014119065.1 Orius insidiosus | reverse complement strand
CATTGGTCTTTATATCTCAAACTTTGCTTCCCTTTTTCAAGCCAAAATAATCTTTATAAAGGAAAATATATAATAGGGACCAATGGTCAAAGATCAAGATCACAAATTGGCCCCTTCCTTTCCCCCCCAGAATTCCTCATGACCATGACCAAAAAAAAAAGCGACCATTGGTCTTCCTGGATCACAACTTTAGATTTCCCCTTTCTTCCCACCATTTTCCGGAATTTGAAGCACAAAAACGAGATGTTTCCTATTTGAGAGGCCTGGGCGTTTTCACAAGAAACCTCCATTACACAGGATTTTTAGGAGTTTTAGTCAATTTTTTGACAGAAAAACCCCTTTTTGCAGGATTTACGAAGTTTTTCTTAATTTTTGACAGAAAATCTCTATTTTAAAGGATTTTTGGGAGTTTTCTCGGTATTTTGGCAGATAAACTAAATTTTACCGGATTTCAGGAGTTTCCTCGTTTTACTAAAATTTTTACATAAGTTTCTACATTTATCAAAAAATGTAATAAATTATTCATCGGTTAAGGGTCATTGACCGTTGAAAGACGCGCCAAAATTCCTGGTTCCCTCTCCCACGCCATTTTTTCCCCTCCAAAAAGGTTTTTCATCCTAAGGTTATTCTGTTTATTATTTTCAACGAAGAAATACAGAATTTATTTTCGGTCTCAATTTTTTTAATTCAATTTTTCTTCGATTTTCATTCAATAATAAATTTTGTTTCTAAATTTCAAAATTATGTCAGAGAATGAGTGACAGTGAAGTCGATATTTATGGTGATCTACCAGAATTTAATTACGACGATAATCTTCATGAGGTAATTATAAGTCTTCTCTTTTTTTATTAATTACTACAATATTAAATTTATATTTTGTATTTATATTAATTGTTATTTATTCTGCTGTTAAATATAAATAGAAAATAGTGCAGGAAAGCGCGCTCTTTCTAACCTTTGTTATCATTTATTTTTTAAAGAAGGCTAGTGTTATACCAAAATAATTTTAATTATGGGTTCTGGGCCTACCATCTTTTCTCGACCTCATCCTCAAATTTGTCTTCTAATTTATTTTTTGGTGCCATTTTTTTTCTGCTATTTCGATGACTAGGTATTGAAGTTCTGTTTGGAAGAGCTCTCTGGGATCTTTCTCACTACCGGGATTCCCAAACTATTAGCAAGCGGACAACTTTTATTAAGCCGGGGTCCACACTGAGCGAGGCAGAATGGCCTCGAGTCGTCTTTAAAAATATCCCGAACGCTCCCGAGGCAGCGATTCAGAATCAATCATGCCCCGGGCAGTTTCAGTTCATATGTCGGACTCACCGGTTTCTGTGGCGAGTTCCGCATTTTTGCTGATGTCAAAATTGCTGGAAAAACTTTGATGTACCGACTCTTTCTCCGAACGCCTCGGACCTGGCTTCCTCGCCTCGGAAATATCCACACTGAAGCGAATGCCTTGCCTCGGATTGCCTTGTTCAGCTGCCTCGCTCAGTGTGAAATCAATGGTTTTTTGGGCACAAAAGTTAAACCAAAATTTACTAAAAACCCTTTATAACCATTATTCTCTGAATTTCTAAAAAAATAAGTTTATCCTTTTCCCCTTAGATTTGGAAGAAAACCCTAAAATGAGCCAGAAATGTGCAAATATATGAAAAAGGCTCAATTGTATACAAATGGTGTTCTTTTTGTGTCAAAACATCAAAGTTTGGTGAAAACGCCTAGACTCCTCTAAATTCTATAATGTGTGAAATAGCACGTTTTTTGAAGTCAATGAGCTCCCAGTTAGAGAAACCCGGGCTAAAACGTTTCCTAAAATTGGGTTTTCCTGTCTTAAAACCGAGGAAAGCTCCTGAAAATCTTGTAAAATTAGGTTTTTTTTTCAAAATACTGAGGAAAACTCCCATAAAACGTGAAAATAAATGTGGGAAGCTCATTTTTCTGTTTCCTGCGATATTTTTTTTAAGATTTTCTGCAGAATCCATTAACGAACCTTGGGATCTTTTCTTATTTGAAAAGAAAGAAAATTAAGCATTTGATGAATAATTTTTTGTTTTTTAGTTACAGGCTACGATTGATGAGCTCTCGCCAAAAATGACGAATTATTTGCTCGTATGGCGCAGACAAAGGCAGAAAAAAAAAAAACGGAAGAGAATTACAACCTACTAGAAAAACATGTCATCATTAATATTAACCGCTCAAAAAGAAGTCGCTCGAAAAGACAAGACCATTTCCGATCTACGAAAAAAGTAATTATACATTTTTTTCATTGGATTTTTAATTTTTTTTTATAGAATAAGCGAGCTTGAGAAGGCCAAATTCAATAAATCAAGCCGAATTTCTAGTCATGAAAGAAACGGAAGGCAATACAGTTCGTCTGCTGAAGGCGAAAGGCGGAAATACGGAAGGCGTTCGACTGATCTCACTCGTCGGCCAGAACCCGACGAAAACAATATTCCTGATCAAATATCAAACAAAGAAGTGATCTCTACTGTAAATAAAAGAAAGATATTTATCGCATAGTAAGACCTACAACGATGACAATAGAAATTTGAACCTTAAAGAAAATGGGATTAAAAACTCCTCTCCCAATCTTGAAAAATAACAAAAATGTGCAGAATCATGTGACTGTATTTAGCGAAAGGCGTCTAAGGATTGAAGCTGAAAAATTAAAAGAAAGGAAGAATCTAAAATTGAAACACCAAAAATCCCAGAAAAAGAATCTTCGAAAGTTATGAATTCCAAAAAAATGTCCCCAGAAGTGACAAAAGAAAAAACGACCTCAACATTGCGGAAACCTTCTGAAGAAAAAGATGCCAAAGAGACTTCAAAGTTGCCTAAAGATTCACCAAAAATAACCGTGGACAATGTCAAAAAGTATCTGAAATATCAGCTGTGAAGAATGAAGTCTTAAATTCTCGGAAAGCTTCAGAAGAAAAAGACGTCAAAGAGATTTCGTCCCAAATTAAAATTTACCGCAAAAGATTTGCCGCAAAAAGCTATCCACAATGGCCCTAAGAAAGCTGAGGCAGTTGTAGAGAAAAATACTGCAAATCCTCCTGAGACTGCGGAGAAACTAAAATCACAGCTTTATCAAAAAACTTGCGATCTCATACTTTGAGGTAATTATATTTTTTTAAATTTACTCTGTCACTCTGTCAAAAAACAAAAACTCCTGAAAACCCTATGAAAACGGTGGTTTCTTGAAAATGCACAGACTCCTCTAAAAATACTAAAATGTGGAAAGATCTTTTTTTGGAGACAAAAACTTAAAAACGCTTTTTATTCCCTGGATTTTCTCTATTTTCATTGATTTTTGTCAAGCTTTTCTGCAGCTTTGGGAACCCCTACTCTTTGTATTTTCTTAATGCTTTTATGTTAATCTTCTTTGTTAATTTTGTTTCAGCGACAAAGGAACACCAAGCCCATTTAGAATAATACGGAAAAGAAGCTCGCTTATAATCCTATATCAAGCAGTTGGAGTGTTAAAAGTGGGGCGGTCAAAGTGGTAGTGCCACCAGTCAAAAAGTTGAAAAAAGATTTATCCCCATCTCTTCGGTTCTGATTGTTCGATAAGCGATGATGACGATGACATCCCTGATATGACTACCGCCGGCCGTCTACGAAGATTCATGCAGCGCTCAAATCGACAACAGCCGCTTCGGCAAACCGGATGCGGTTATAAACGGGAAACGTCCTTTCCAGAGGGTCAACCTTGAAAAACCCAAAAGTATATTTTCACCTCAAAAAAGTAATTCGACGCCTACTACATTCAGTGCGAAAGACAATCTTAAAATAATGAAGATTCATTTATCGGACAGTTTGAAACAACGACTCAATTCGTCTCAGCTCTAACCAAAACTCAATCCAAACTTTCCCCTTTACGTTGTTCCAAATCAAACGAAGACGTGAGCCAAAATGCTTCAAAAGCCCAATCGCTTTTTAATCAAATATCAGAGAAAATAAAGTCAATGTTTTAATACCTCGGAAGTATCCTCGAGTCTACTCAAAAGTTGAAAATAAACCGAATACTAGTTTTTCATTAAAAGAATCATTTTATTCGAGCAGGAAGAGAAAGTGAAAACCTAATACCGAAAACGATAAAATAATTCCAGTTTCTCCTCGGAAAAGAATAATAAATAAAATAGATTGGGTTTTACAACCTTTAGAGCCCGAGCCACGAACCACTGTTAGAAGGAAGTCCTTAAACTTGGACGCCGTAAATAAAAACGTTACCAGGAATTTACTTCCAAACTCAAAAATTCAAGACCAACCAACACCAAAACTCATATTGAAAAATCGGCACAAAACTTAATAACATCTACCAGTTTAAGCCAAAAGATAGAACAAACAATACAAAACTGTAAAACAAATCGTTTAATTGAAAATTCTATTTGTAATTTAAACTTAAAAATTACAAGCCAATCATTGAGAAATAAAGGATTTCTCCGTTGTGGTATCCACACCGACGGATTCGACCAAAGTACAAAATGTTACTCCGATGTCAAAGTTATTAAAAAGCGACGAAAAGCGACTCGTCAACGTGGACGATCCGGGTAATTTTCTGTCGCTAGACATCGGCCTATCAACTTTTCAAATACTGACTGATCAGTAAAGATTTTATTTTGTGATTTTAATATGAAAAGAAATTTTTATTTTGTATATTAGAGTATTTTGTATTAATTATTCTATGTTTATATTTGTAAATTTGTAAATAAACTTTGATTATGTATTTTAATGTTGAAGTCATTGAAGCCTTTTATGATGTATTTTTTTTTTTAATTAAAATGCTGCAAGAAAAACGATTTTCTGAGAAATCGCAAACGCCAAAAAGAGATTTTGGGCCTCTTGAACTAACTTTTCTCATGATTTTGGTAATTTTCTTCCCTAAAAAGGGGTTATAGAAATGGCCCAGATTTTAAATTCTTAGGAACCAGGAAAATTATTTTTGTTACGAATGCCATTTTTATCAGGAAAAGTCTTTTTAAGACGAAGGTCACTTTCAAAATTTTTTAACCTTATTTCCTTCTTCCTAAATTTCAAAGATTTGGGTCACTTAGGCGCTTTTCGAACGGAATTTATGGATAGATTTTTTGTTTTAACCTTTAAGTTTACAGGTTAAGGCGCGTTTTGTAAGTGTAATACCTTGAACATCCATTTTCTGTTCCTTAAACTTAGGGGTTAAATGAAAATCAAGTCATAGCCACCTTAAAAAAGGGAAATCAGTATTCCTGTTATTTGAAGGAACAGATCCAGGGAGTTCATAAAATCGAAATAACATAAAGGAAACCTTGGGATTATAAATACGGAACATAGATTAGAATTCTAATCAAAGGTTTTAGCAATTAGGCAAATTATTTAAAATTTTACGCATCTTGTTTAAAATGAGAGAGAAGCTTCCGAACTGGTTTGAACTGGTCTGTGGTGGCCACGAAAAGAATTTATTGGTTATTTTAAAAAAAATGATTTAGTCTCCTCCAATAGCTAATTAGAACAGTGCAATCCTTGTCCAATGAAAACATTCATTTTTCCACAAAGGGGTGTTCAAGGTATCCTTTTGGTTAAGGAGAGTTTCAAGGAACGTTTAAAAATGCGGGACTAAGTATTTTTTGTTTCATATCTAGCTCAACAAATTTCGAATGTTTGGTGGGAAAAAATCTATGTATAGAAATAGCAAGGACGCATGCGGTTCTCCGCCCCCGCCGTATTCCGTCTCCGGAGGCGGGGAGATAAACAGGGAGTCGGCGGCGAAGGGTAGTTTAGTCGGTGCCTGGTCGTTTGTTGTACGGGAAATCTCCCGGAGGGCGGCATTTTTTTCGTTAAGTTAAACCGATGGGGGTCGATAGTTCTTAAAAGTTTATCCGTACTTTTAGGTCTCTTTTTTATATTTATAGGCACAATGAAATTGACCTCTTTTAAAGTAAAGACCTACATAAAGATTTGGTAGGTACCCACGCGTTTTATTTTGTTGTAACCGGGGGTATGTCAATCCGACATCCCTAATGGGAGTGGCTGTAGGGGAACCAAAAAAATCATTACTTCCAAAATAACGAATTTTTCTTCACTGTATTATTTTTAATCGTTTAAAAAATGAAAGAAATATCGAAATTATAAGTCATTTATGAGGTTATTAAAATTTAATTGGAAGGTTACCTTAAAAAATAAAAAAAAAATTTTTTTTGAAGTTCGCTACCTCAAAAATGAACCCACGATGGACTCAGACCAATAAGAAACTGTGTAATGGCAATAAAAAAAAACGTTTTTAATTAAAAATTGTTTATAAGAAAGGAGGAGGAAAAAATTTAACAGTTATTTTTCCCTAAAAAGTTCAAATAGTCGTTTTTTCGTTTCTTCAAAATCTATTTTTTTCTGGGGTTTTTGCTTAAATTTAACTTTTTTAGGTGGTAAACTGAACAATATTTTTGGGTTTCAATTCCCCCTAAATTGTGTTTGACTGTTGGGTCTAAGATGAGCACTGCCAGAAGCCTACCTTAGAGAGCAAAATTTCTTTGTTTTTTAATTAAATTATTTGATTTTCAAAAAAGTAACGAAAAATTATTGGTTGTTCAAGTTTTGGCAGAATGCCTTGGCAACTAACGTTGCCCCTGGTCGTGTCGACTGTTGAGACATAGCGCAGAATTCGGAGCTGTATTCTAAAACTGGCCAAACTTTAAAAATAAGTTATTGTACGTTCTAAATTTTTTTTCTTTTTTTTCAGAGAAAAGAATATGTGAAATATGCGAAAGTTTTCCCCTCTTTCGCAAGCACTAGATTTCAAATTCCAGCGAAATGGTACAGAGAGTAATTGGAGGGCTTGAGCTTCTCTGCGGCCTTGCCATGGCTGCCATACCGATAGGTGAGGAATCCTAAATATTTCAAATTTTTCCAGAAAAAAAAAAAAAAAAAATTTAAAAAAAATCCAAATAAAAAAAGAGAACAAAAGGCCTTTCAAAATTCCAATTATAGACTGATCCTCCCTTCCCCATTTTGGCAAATTTATTTACACGAGTATTCTATAGCGGTCTCAAAATAAACGCTCACAGGTGTCCATCATATATTTAGCAACAGGTCAAGGAATTTGTTAGAAAACCTTTTTTTTATTGAAACTAAATTCTTTGAAGGGCCAAAAACCAGTTTGGTCTATAAATAAGCATCCTAATATAGACTACTGTATTTAAATTGTAACAAATTTTTATTTTTAGATGCCGTAAAACAAGGAGCGAATATAACTTTATTATTATTAATGATTATGGCAGTCTATTCGCATTATATGGTCAACGACAAATTTGAAAGGACAGCCAGCTTTGGTAAAAAAAAAAAAAAAAACTTAATTTAATTTAAATTTTTTAGGTTTTTTTCTTTATGTTGACGGGTCGTATGGTTATTGACTGGCAGCTTAAACGTAAACAAGAAGTCGTAACAAGCAACGGTGATGCCAAACAAAAGAAACAAGACTGAACGACTTTTTTAAACTTAAAAAAAACTCAAAAAGTGCAAAAAAAAAAAAGAGAAAACTCAATTTTGGTTTATGATACGCTTTTTATTTATTATTTTTATTCTCATGTATCTTCCTTCATTTGTAGGTTGTGAAAGTCTAGTCTGCACATAGGTCTTTGGAGATTTAAAAATTTTGAGACCTTGAAAAAATCACGTTAGTTTGTAATTTAATTGATTAAGTTGAGTGTTCCTTTGAATATTCAACCTTCAGTCCAAAATCAAATCATTCCAAAAAGGGACGTTAACGATTTTGGCCTTGATGCCCAAATGTTGAATTTTCAAAATGCGCATCAATGTAAAGAAGAAAGCTAAACAGGGTTTTACTCCCTTCCGGCTTTTACGTAAACACCAACAAGTGGAAAAGTCAAAGGAAAATGTAAATAAATCATTGATTATTAATTTTTCAATTGTATTTGCTCACAATTTACATTTTATAATGTGATTTTATAGACGATTCCTCTTAAAGGAAGAATTTGTTTTTTTACCCTTGAATGTTCAAAAAAAATGGTTTTATAAGCAATTTTGATCGGATAGAATAATTTAATATGTACAGTCATTTTTACTTTATAAAAAACAAATTGTAAAAATAATATTAAATAAAATTTTTAGACGTCTGACCAGTTTGGAGTAGCCGTAAAGCTTTTTCTAAATAACTGATTGCTTCAGGTACGTCATCGTAGTTTAAAGCACTTCCAGCGAATTTGCAGTATTTCTGAGCTTTCGTTATTTGTGTCGGATCCAGAGTACCACTGCAAGAAAAAAATCACAATGGTTTATTAATCACCACAAATTGGGCGCAAATCATATTCATAAATAATGATAATACTACCTATCTCTACATAAATCTACTTATGAATTCAAATAATTCATTTACACAAATCAAGAAATATGAGAAAATATTCATATTCTTAAGTTTTAGATTTATGAATACGCCTAACCGTGCTAAAAAGTTTTTTTTTAGAGTAGTAAATAAGAAAAATCACCAATAGACTTGAAGAAAAATTTACCTGTTTTTGGTGTGGACTTGGCTGCAGATATGGATCTGGTGAAAATTTTGCCACATTTGAGTACTCTCCCCAGGAGAAATAGGAACTTTGGGCACATCCATAGAATAAGGATCCAATGGACTTGAAGCTGCTGGTACATTCGGAACATTCGGTTCAGGAGCACTCGGCATATCAAAAACTAAAAGTACTTAATTAAATTCAAAAATTTTTATGCTTTACCATTATTCTCAGAAGGTATAACTTGTCCATTTTCGTTTGAAAAGGCCCAGCGATAGGAGTTCGCCATTTTTCAAGCAGTTATGGATATAAGCTGCTTTCCACTTTGCATATTTGCTATTGGCCGCAATTTCTTCCGTATGTTCCCCAAAAGTCGTCAAAACATCCATAAGCATTCCCGCGGTATAAAAAGCTTTTACAGTATTTCTAAAAAAATTAAAAACCAAAATATTTATAATATATCACTACTTATTGAATACTCCGGCCCTATCTTGGGTGTCAGCCCAGACGAAAAGTTTGAGGGCGTAGTTTTCAATGTGTGCTTGCGCAGCGACTTCGTTGGTTATCGCTTCATTATCCGACAGCGCTTTTTCTGCGTTTCCAGCCAGTCCATCAAAGCATATAAATGCTTTAGCTTCATTTGACTTCATATCTAACTTAAGGCCAGTTTGTAAAGCATAAAGTCTGCCTGAATATTATTTAGAAATACAGAAAATCAAATTTATTTATCTTACACCAATAGGTGACGACAATGTCTCTGCTTCATGTTCAGCAGCAGTTTTCAAATAATGTTGAATCCCTTTAAGGGCTGGAGGGCAGGGGGGTAACTGAAGGGTCATTTTCAATACAAAATTTTAATAAATCAAAAAAATTTAGACTTAATAATTTAAACGTTAATCAACATTCGTCAATCGTCCCTGGAGGTTATATCGTTGCTATAACAATGTTCCCACTTAAAAGATTTTTTTTCTCTCTTTTTCTTACTTTGGAAAGTTGATACGAAAAACAAATTCAGATAAGCACAGAACAACAACAATAACAACAATGTTCTGTGAGATAAGTATAAAAGTTTATTTAACTTTTTTGAATCTAATTATCGAAAAAAAATTACAGAAAAATGTTGAGTTATGGACAAACTGACTGGTGAACCATGTTGCGATTTTCTATTGTGGTAAGTTATTTACCCCTCTGATAGCAATGGCGGCGAAGTTCAAGTTGGCCCATTGATTCGCGATAAGAAGAACAAGGTCTTTTCATGTAGTACCTCTTATGACAATCGCATTAGCACACGAATTTATCATTAAATGTGTAAAGTCCAAATAAAAAAAGGACCATTTATTACAATTGCTTTGGAGACATCATACGATAGTACACAAATTACTGGAAATCTTTTAGAGAAGTTATATCTTCTCTTAGAGGAAAATTTGTTATTGATCTTTAACGATTATGAGGTTGTATGATGTGTCGACCGACCATTGGTTCATTCGCTACACCAGAACTATTTTTTCAATAGTAGGGACAAATTTGTGTTGTTCAGCGGCGTTTCGTGTGGGCAAGCTGGGCCAAGACTTACATTTTTTCTACCTTCATTTCAAAAAAGGAATTCTATTTAATCATACATTATTCATAGTATTCATAAAAATATTTGCAATTGACATCTTAATGAGTTTTTTCTAATTTGAGCCAACGCGTTTAACAGCCTCCCGCGTTTCATTGAGCATTTTATGTGCGTTGTGTAAATTCGAAGCATCTAAATATTATTTCATAATAATTAAACTATAAATAATTTTTTACTTCTCTTATTTTCGCTTCATAGTTTCCACTGATGGCATCTATTCTTCGGATGTCTTCAGCTGATTTGAAGGCGTTCAGCGACTTCTTTCCATCTTTCGTGAAGATTTTTAGCCAGAAGATCTATAGCTAAAAAAAATGTTCAATGATAATTTTACTGTTAAACACCATTTTAGATTTAACTATACAAACGCCATCCAATTATCAAATGCCAACCCATTGGCTTATTCGGACAGGTTATTGAGGTTGCAACCGAGAGTAGTTCTATTCAAATGTCACAAGGAGCGCTTGTTACCTTTTTCTGGAAAGACATCATGTGAATAATCAAAATCGAAATTTCCACAAGGTATATCGACGATTCGCTGAGGTTCTTGCGCTATTATCTTCATTAGTTCTCCAGCATGACTAAGAAGTTCTGGCTTCAATTGTTTCAATTGTGCATTTTCTACGATTATGAAGAAATTTTCTATGTTGTAGGGCCCTATCTCATCTCTTTTATCAAGGAGGTTAATTAAATCGGATAAATTGTTGATGCTGACGAAATCCCGGGGAGAATCCACGATCTTTTCGAACTTGTTTTTAACTTTTAAAAATCCTTCTTTGTCTAAACTGGCTTTGGAGATGTCGGAAACGATTTTCGCGTAGCTTTTCAATTTTTAGGCTTTCTCATATGACATATTGTAGTTTTAAAAGATAATTTTAGGTTGATTTTTAAACGACTGAGGCGTTTTTTGATGTGGAAGGTCGGAATTCCCCTCCATCGATAGCTCTCGGGAAGTCTCGATTTTAAGAGTCCCCCTCCCATCGATTCGACGCCGGGGTTATTTTACGAAAAGCCCATCCCTTCCGAGTTCCGACATCAGTCTTTCACTTACGTTTGATGCTGCTCCTTTAGAAGTTCTCGGATTTTTATAAAACATGAGAGGAACCTTCGGCGTGGTCACCTCTAGGAATTACTCCTACTTGTTTAATTTCGAAGAGGAATTTATACATCAGGATACAAGAATATGGATGACGAAAAACTGGACGATATGTTTCCACATCTGCGGGCTGTACATGCTTCTCATTTTCGGCGGACAATATCTCATGCAAAACCGTCGACCGTTCAAACTCGAAGGCCTCCTTTGCCTCTGGAATTCACTTTTAGCCGCTTTAGCATAATGGGCGCTTATAGGACCGCACCGGAGTTGATCTATGTACTCAAAAACTACGGAATTTACCATTCACTTTGTATACCGAGGTAAGAAATTTTTTATAAGATTCCATTGTACTCTCTAATGTAAACAAAGTTCTTTTTAAAAACATAAGAAAAAACCGCGAATTTTAATTTAAAAACACGTGTTTTTTTTGGTTATATAACTCGCCGGTCGGAGCCAATCAATATTTGCCGGTCTGGAAAATTGCAGTTCCATGATGTAAAACGTGAAAAATTACAAAATTCTAACCTTGTTGAGAGAAAGATGCATTTCTGCATTTACGGCTTTTTTTCAAATCGATCTATTTTTCAAAACAAAAATT
Organism: Orius insidiosus; assembly: GCA_014119065.1. Taxonomy (NCBI): domain Eukaryota; kingdom Metazoa; phylum Arthropoda; class Insecta; order Hemiptera; family Anthocoridae; genus Orius; species Orius insidiosus. Next base: position 31,593 of record JACGAQ010002288.1, on the reverse strand, counting down.
TGAAATGTCAACGTAGGATCGATTTTTACCGCATATTCAATACCTGAAAGCAGGTCAAATGCACTCCCTTTCTCATAATAAAAACATATGCATTCATAATATGTTATGATGAAATTAGAAATTTGTTTGAAATTAGTATGTTTTTAAACCGTGGAACGCTAGTTTAGTTCCTTAAAATATACGAGGAAAAATATTGGGGTCTGAAAGACCCTAACCCAGAATACAGGAGGGTTTTACAATAATGCTAGTTTAGTTCCTTAAAATATTACGAGAAAAATATTGGGGTCTAAAAGCCCAGAATACAGGAGGGTTTTTAATAAGCTAGTTTAGTATACCCGGAATACAGGAGGGTTTTACAATAACGCTAGTTTAGTTCCTTAAATACGAGAAAAAATATTGGGGTCTGAAAGACCCTAACCCAGAATACAGGAGGGTTTTACAATAACGCTAGTTTAGTTCCTTAAAATATTACGAGAAAAATATTGGGGTCTGAAAGACCCAGAATACAGGAGGTTTTACAATAACGCTAGTTTAGTTCCTTAAAATATTAAGAGAAAAAATATTGGGGTCTGAAAGACCCTACCCAGAATACAGGAGGGTTTTACAATAACGCTAGTTTAGTTCCTTAAAATATACGAGAAAAATATTGGGGTCTGAAAGACCCTACCCCAGAATACCGGAGGGTTTTACAATAACTTTTCCTCAGATAAAGGCTTTTATTTGGCATGAAATGAGGCGAAATCAGATCTTCTCACATTTCAAAAAAAATTAATAAAAAACTCCCAATTTGAAAGTTCAAATTCTTTCTAGTAACTCTAAAAAAAGAAAAAAAAATTGTGTAAACAATGGTCTTTATTTATTCTTGGGGAAAAAAGAAAGAGGAAAAAAAGATTTGGAATAAACCAGAAGAACGCGAAATACCGGTTTTGTCTGAATTTTTTTACATCCACTTTATAAAAATCTTCCTTGTATACTTTATTATGTAGGTACGTAAACAAAATTTTCTCTATTTACATGAAAATTGTTTGCGGAAAGTTTTCTGAATAATCCAGTAATTTTTACTTTATCTTACTTAATTGACACCCTCCTTCTCACGGTCTTTAGGAAAGTTTCTTCCTGAATCCGTGGAGAGAAATTAATTAGTGATATTTTCACTTTAATTTATTGCGTATAATTTTCCGCAAATTTGATATTAATTAGTGATCTTCACTTATTCTGGCTGTATTTGTGCCGGCTGTTCGTCATTTTCCAAAAAAAAAATCTTTTTCTCTTCTCAATCGAAATCAGCAATCATCTGAATCTTCATGTCGTAATTGAAAAGTTGAAACCCAAATTTTTTTTCCCGATAGTTCTGAAAAATTAGGGATGTTCATGTTAGTTCTGTGTGGCCAGCCTTAACGATACATTCATTTTTCTACCTTGTTTTCGATAGAAGGTGTGAAAATATGAGTGGCCCTATTTTGAGGAAGTTCCCGTCTGGTATATGGACCTGTGCAGTGAAAGCATTTATGTCCCCTATAATTCAAAGAAAAGTTGGTAGTTCTGCATTTTTTTTTCTCTTTGTTTTCCATTTTGAAAAAATATACGTCAAGAATCGGAAATAATACGGAATAAATAACCAGTTTTAACATTATCGACATTTAAATTTTGATTCAGAGGAATTCCCACAGTCTTTTGTTTTCCGATTTAAAATAAGAACCGCGGGACCAGAAGTCGAAGGTTAATGTGTACCAAAAAATCCGGATTTCCCTTCAAATCGAAAAAAACCGAGCGCTTTTTATTTACTTTTAACTTCCTAAAAATACCAAGGTTTTCCAAATGACCAATATTTTCGTCTGATGGAACCTTTAAAGAATGCAGTAACCTAAATTCTCGACCTTACAAAGTTCACGATGGGCGTAAAAAATTAGAATGAGGACAATTTTGTGAACCTACGACCTTGCAAAATTATGTGTTCTTTAAATATTTTCGTAATATTTATAGGCTATTCACGAGAAGAAGTTCCGGATGTAATAGCTTGAATTACAAGACTTCCAGTCCCTTCGTTTTTTCAAGGCGTATCTTGAGGTACCTTAAGGAGTCCTCGAACGGAGGGCTGTCTTTGACTGATGATATGCAACCTTGCCTTTTGGTTGGAAAAGGAGGGTTTCAAGGAATGCTTACAAATACGGCCCTTCGTTTACTTGGAGCAGAAATATTTTAAAAATTGTGTTCATGATAAATTAAATCATTGACTATTTTTCTTGAGCGGTTGGCGAGTTTGAAATTTTTTTTATTGAATTTTTGCATAATTTGTGATTTAGCTAAGGTCAGGGACATTCAAAAACCACGTGCTAGAAAAAAAAATTTGATAATTTTTTTTCATGATGAAATTTTAATTTACTCGCTTCTTCTCCGGGATTTCCGAAGTCCAGTGTGGTTAAAAGATCCGGTTGTACATGATTAACCTTGAATTTCATCTACTTCCTTATAAATTGAGGATAGGTTATTGACTTAATTAGTTTGAGGTTTGTGGAGTTCAGGTTTATTTAAATGTTTACAGCAGTCAGTTCGCTGTTATTTACGGTAATGTTATGCGATATAGTCGGAAAAAAACAATCCTTGAATAGCCGAACAAATGATGGTGCACTTGCGATTTGGCACCCTCGAAACCGGATTTTCAGCAATGGATGTTGAAGACCTTGCAGCTTCAGTTGATCAAAACTTACCCGAAATTTTCGATGCTCACCAAAGTTTTTATCAACACTCCAAAGTTTTTCAAGGGCCTAGGATGGCCTCTCGTCTAAGTTTCCATGGACTAGTAGCTACAGTTTCTAAACAGGAGGGTCATCCTTATCTTTTTTGCTGGCTTCATTTTGGAAGGAAGTTCGTGATGGTTGGTGCGACGGCCATTCTTTTGTTTTGTTGGCTGCGGATATTATATGACCAAAAACGCGAAAATTTCGGGATTGTTCTTGGTCACAAAACAAGATTAGTTAGTAGCGTTACCCGTTGATGATAGCTTACTTAGGTCTCATTTTAATTACACATTTTATCTTTTTTATGCTGGTTCTTCTATATTACGTAACTTTCATGAGCATAGAGAAGTCCCCTCGAATGACTGCTTCAGTTATGACAGCCAACGTAGTGGACCTGTCTCACATTTGTTTATCAGATGATGATATCCTTAAGAGATGTTCGGCCCTGAATGATTCCTTAACGATGGGGCCTGATGGCATTCCTGAGATGTTTGTGAAGAGCACAGCACTTTCCATTTGTATACCTCTTACTTTTATTTTTAAAAGATGTGGGAATGAAGGTTACTTCCCATCTGTCTGGAATTTTCTAATGTTGTTCCTATTTTAAGAAGGGCAATCCTTTGCTTGCTGCCAATTATAGGCCTGTCAGTAAGTCCTCGGTGTTTGCTAAAATGCTTGATGCTATTTTGGCGGAGGCCCTTAGTGTGGCAGTTCGTCCTGTGATGAATTTCAATCAGCATGGTTCATGAAAGGAAGGTCTACCTGTACGAACTTGTTTGACTATCAAGATTTCATTGTTAATGAGTTAGAAAAAGGTAATAATGTGCATGCAATTTACACCGATTTGGCTAAGGCGTTTGATCGGGTTGACTTAGACATTCTATTAAAGAAGCTTGAGATAATTGGGATCGGGAATCCTCTATTGTCACTCATTGAATCTTTCTTATCCGGTCGTTCCTTCTCAGTATGTGTTACTGATTCTGTCTCTGAGAGGGTCTCAATTTGCTCCGGTGTCCCTCAGGGGTCTCATTCCGGTCCTATCTTGTTTGTAATTTTTTTAATGATGTTTGTGAGATCTTTCGGAGCTGTAGATATTTGTTATTGGCTGATGATTTGAAAATCTTTACCTCTGTCTCTTCAGTAGTTGATGTAATAAATTACAAGCTGATTTGGATGCGTTTGTGAGGTGGTGTATTTAAATCGCCTTCCTTTAAATTCTCAAAAGTGTAAATAGTTAAATTCGGAAGAAATGTAGTGTCGCGGATTTATGACTCCGTTCGGTATGTCATAAATGATTTGCCACTTGAGGAATTGGACTCCATTCTGGATCTGGGTGTCTTGTTTCACAGGAGAGGTGGGTTTGGAGATCATATTAGGCGTGTTAGGGGAAAGGCTCTCCGAAACTTGGGTTTTCATAAATCGGTTTACTTCTGATTTCAAGAACGTTTTCGCTGTGAAACTGTTATACCAATCTCTGGTTCGTAGTCACTTGGAATATTCGAGTGTGGTGTGGTCCCCTTTCCACCAATCCGAGATTGATGCCATCGAAGGTGTTCAGAGGAAGGCGTCAAAGATTATTGCCACCAGGTTCGGTCAACGTCTCTTCATTACGAGGAGAGACTTGATTGGTTGGGGCTTGACTCATTATTGTATCGTCGACGTTGTGCGGAGTTGGTTTTTGGGTTAAAGGTGCTTAAAGGGATAATGATGCACCAAATATTTTAAGTCGTTTCTTCTGAATGTGCCTCAGCGGTCGTTAAGGTCTTCGGATACGTTTCATATCGCTATGACCCGCACGGTCTACAGATATTATTCGCCATCTCATAGAATTATAAGGACGCTGAATGGCTGAACTCGGATGTCTTCCACGATAAAATTGCTGTGATAAAGAATTGTTTTAAGAGTCATTTTTCTGGTTGATTTTTTTTTTGTGTTAATTTTTTTTCCCCCCTTGACTACTCCTTTTGGTGAACTATTAATGTTTGTTGGAGTTTTATAAAATAAAAAAATAAAAATAAAATAAATTAGTATTATTGGGGTTGTTTACGATGTTCCTGTCCATATTCTATCGTGCACTGAAAGGAGGAAAGATCGATTTTTTGGGGGAAAAAATCTCCTTTTTGGAAACACTCTGACTAATGAGTTTGAAAATGTTGTATAATATTTTTATTTGCTTTTTCAGCTTCATCGAACAAGATAGAGTGGCGGGAGTATGGACGTGGTTGTTCGTTTTATCAAAGCTCCCCGAATTGGAGACACGTTATTCATCGTACTTCGTCGAAAGCCGCTCATTTTCCTTCACTGGTACATCATATCACGGTGTTGATCTATTCGTGGTTTTCGTATACGGAATATACGGCGTCGGCGAGATGGTTTATCGTGATGAACTACTGCGTCCACTCGATCATGTACTCGTATTACGCGCTTCGATCCATGGGATACAATCCTCCCAAACGTATGGCCATGGTGATCACCGCCTGTCAGCTCGCGCAGATGATCATCGGGACAACCGTCAATATTTGGGCCGCTCAGTACATACAGCAACGTCAGCCCTGCCACGTCTCCGAAACCAACTTCAAATGTCCATCGCGATGTACATGAGCTACTTCATACTCTTCGCGAGGTTCTTCTACAAAGCGTACATGAGTCCGAGAACCCACAGAAAAGGAGCAAGCATACAAAGTGGATACTCGAACCAAACCGAAAAAGCCAAATGCCAATAAACACTACAAAAATTACGTTTAAATTTAAACCCCTAGAAAACCTGTCTCAAAATTTAGAATGGGTCTGAAGCTTTTTAATACTTAAGACTATTTAGACGACATATGTTACCATTTTATGCTGTTGGCATAAACTATTGCATTTTTGTCTGCATTTAATGGAAAAAGCGCATTCCAAATTAAGTGATCTTTTTTATTTATAGCCAAGTGGCTTTTGTTGCGTTCTTATTTTTCTCAATATGTACATGACAACATGTAAATACTATAAAATTATTATGCTGCATCAAGGTACATTTTGATTATTAGGTATTTATTGATAAAAACTAGTCCTTCATATTTATCGTTTTTTCTGTAACATGGATATTTCGGCTGTATTCTAAATCTTAAGAAATAAAAACAAATTTCTAAACTTTATTTTTTATTTCCTTAAAAAAAGAAAACGCCATTACGTATTCTCTGAACATTTAAGCGGAGGTTCATTTTTTTTCTCCTTTTATTTTAGAAAGCATTCCATCGAGACCGGTGTTTTCCTTTCTTACTTTCGCTTTCTTCCTCTACGAAGACGAAGTTCGATTTGAAACATAAGGAAAGAATTTTCAGAAGTGCGTTGCCCCTTTCAAGCTTCGTTGGGTTTGCCAAGACCTATGAAACTAGCGGTTTTTCTTATTTCTGTCTTTTTGTAAAAGTTGAATACGCTCTTTATTCATGTATTACACATGCGTTGGCTCATTCAAGACGGCGAGGAAAAAAAATCGAGGTCAGATAATTGACGTTAATAAATGCTTTCCAATTCTCTCGTCCATCATCCGTCCTCCAAAATGAAGAAACAAAAAACACGTCTAGACATAATCCTCTAAACTCTGTTTGTGCGACCCTGGTTTTTGTTTGTAGAATTCTCTTTTCTTCTTTCTCATTGTTGTCTCTGCGCTGAGTAAACTAAAATTTCATTATGAATTACTTGCTAATTTCAGAATCGATGGAAATTTTTTTTTAAAAGCACTTCTGACGTCAATAAATCAATAGAATGAAATCGCTAAATCCGTAAAAAATAGTTTACCTGTACTGTCTAGTATCGTGTTTTTGCCCAATCAAGAGTCTTTAACAGTAATCGACTAAATTGCTTCATCGCCCGAGTTGCAATTATAAAAAAAATATCATGGAGAAACGATCAAAATCTCATTTTAAAACCATAAATTCATGTCAAAATCAAAATTACTGCCCCCCCTGCATGTAGTTATTGAGAGCCTTCATTCTATTTCAACTGCAATTTTTCCTTTTAAGACCTTCAACTACACCTAACTTCCTTTAAAAATAAATAATTAAAAAAATGTATACAATAAAAATTATTTAAACGCCCTTTTTTTTTTCAATCTGCATAATTACTTATAGTTATCACTGCTGTCATGAAACTTTTCGTTCGTTAAAAATTTCATACAATTCCTATTTATGTTCTGAGGTAACAAAAAATCGAATTATCGGTAAACTCCGATATTCGTCTAAAAAATTTAGAAGAAAAACAATCTTTCTAAAGCCGTCAATGTTCCTACATTTTTGAAGAATTCAATTTTAGGAATGTCAAGGCAATTGAATGATATGAATCCGTCTTCTCCAGTGACATAACTGATTTTCTCTTGAACTTCATTCCCGTTGCGTAAAAGATGACGACCGCTCAAGTCGATTACGAATAAATCAAACATAAGAGACACTAGAATGCACCCCTGAGGGCACCCCTACATTTTAACTAATTCAGAAAATAATAACCATAAAAATTTAATTGATTGTGTTGATTGTGACCGAAAAAGAAAGATAACGTAGCAGATTTTTGTATTATAAATAAATCGTCCTTTACGCAAAAGTTAACGCCATTACGCCAAAACATAAATTGACCAAACAAATTGTTAATTAAATAAAAGAGGTCCTAGAATAGATCCTTGAGGACACTCCGAGCCTTCAGAGTCCAGCTCAACAATTTTTCCTGCATTCTTAAAAAAGATCTCCCTTTTTCTTTTGAATAATTTTAATAATTTACTAAATTTACTTGCACGTCAAAGAATTAATATTTATAAAATAAGTAATTAAAGAAAAAACACCACAGATTCTATAAATTTTACCTTATCGTAGAGATGTTCGAAGATAACTCGTGCATATTGAATATCTTGATGAACTTATACATATAAATTTTTATTTGCCACTAATTATTCTTATTGCTATGCATTTATTCCGTTAAAATAATCCTATTACTTTATTTAGTGTGAATTGATGATTAAATTATAATTTCAATAAGCTCACAGCTGGACATTTTAACTTCCTTAAAGAAGTTATTGCGATACCCTCGACGTCGGGTTTTTGGGGAAGGTCTTCCAGACCCCGGAGGGTCAATCGAATATGATCTTTACCGATCTCAACTTTGTCTGTGGTTCCGGCCGGCCGGCCGTCCGGCACTCCGTAGCATTTTTTTCCGGAACACTTTACGGCCACAGTTTTCATCCGATTTTCACCAAATTTTTACACAAATTTCTTTAGCCGGTGAAGAAGAATATGACGAAGGGATTTTTGAATTTCGAAAAATGGCGGAGATTGTCTGTTTGAAATTTTAAAAAATTCGCTGCGGCCGAACCGTTAATCCGATTTTCACCAAATTTTCACCAATTACTCCTTATTTTTTAAGAATTTTTGGTGTAAAAAATTGCGACTTTTTAATCATTAATTTTTTTTAGTAGGGAGAAATTTCGTACTTCTACCCTTGAAAAAAAAAAAAAAAAAAAAAAAAGGAAAACCCGGAAAATTTTTCGAAAAAAAAAAGTCAGAAATTTTTCAAAAAAAAGAACTTGAAAATTTTTCGAAAAAAAAACAAAAAAAACAAAAAAAAAAAACCGAAAATTTTATACTTTCCCTCCCTACTACATCCCCTTCCTTTATACTTCCTACTCCGTTATACTTCCTACTCCGTTATACTTCCCCCTCCTTTATACTTTCCCCTCCGTTATACTTCCCCCTCCGTTATACTTCCCCCTCCTTTATACTTCCCCTCCGTTACTTCCCTCCCATATACTTCCCACTACGTTTTACGTCCCCTCCGTTATACTTCCCCTCCTATATAGATACTCTCTTTAAGGAAGTTTTCGTTGGAAGCTCTTCAAACCAGTACTTTTTAATGTTACAAAAAAAACGTCTCTCAAATTGTCCGAACAATTTTTTTTTAATTTGGAGGTATTTTTTTATCACTTTTCTTTTCAAAATCAATTCCCTAAGATTTGAGGATTTGAGTTATGTCAAGGTATTGTTTTAGAATAATAATCCTACTTGATTAGTACTAATATTATAATTTATAAATATTATGCAAATAAAAAAAATTAATCCCCCTCCATGTTAGTTTATATTTCGTAATTATCTTAATATAATTTAAATAAGGCTTTCAAGAATAAATGTACATAATTGCTGGTTCTACTATCTTCTATTCCATATATTTCTATTAGTTAGTAATGTTTAAAAAAAAAAAAAAAAAAAAAAAAAAAAAAAAAAAAAATTCGAAATGGCGTTTTTTGCATAACATAAAATATTTTTTTAAAATCCGACTAGTAAGTACCTAATTCAACAATATATAATACTATTAGCGATAATAATTTTAATTGAACGTTTTATCAAAATATCGTTTCTTGAACTTCGGAAAAAATTCGTAATTAATTAATTAATTAATTTTTTTAATATCCCCCCAGGGTGAACTATTTGCCTACTTTAATGAAATTCGAAAATTATTTCTAGTCTATTTCAAAAGAAGGGAAACCTCTTTTCTTTTGTCTATTTTGGGTTTTTCTCGATTAAGTATCAGTGGGTCGGTATTACGACATGGAGATCTAATTTTTGCGTCATTTTAGGTTAAAATAACAAAAACATATTTAAAAAGTCATTTATGAATTGACTTTTTTGGTTTCTCTATCTTTTCTTTTAGTTAGAAAAACAATCTTGCGATAAAACCCACTTAAAACAGCTTTTATGTCTTCCGAAAAAAAATTAAGGAAAGTAAATTTAGGACGTAGCCTCAGAAGAAGAAAAAAAGGGATCTTGGGCTCTTGGGGCCTTGGGCACCGACGGTAACTTCCTCAAAGTAGGAGGAAAAAGTTCATTTTTAAATTCCTCAAAAAGGTTTTCTAGAAAATCGTGGCTTGGTCTCTGGGTCTCCAGTTTTCAAAAACTTTTTTGGCAAGTCCGTCATAAAAGCAAATAATCATAATTGCAATAGCCGCGGCAATATGGCGAGCCCTCCCCCTATGGCCTAGAATTCTATCGCAAGGAAAAATGAAAAAAGAATCTTATCTGATAACATAACCAACAAGAAGAAGACCTCTCATTGGTTACCTCTACATATTCTTTTAAAAAATAAATAAATGCAATAAGCAATTTTAAAAATAAGTAGGTAACTCGTATCTAAAAAGAATCGTAGGATCCTTTTTTATCACACAATTTTTTTTCCATCTTCAAATGCTCTGCGAGACATCAGTGGGCGAATAGCCTTGATCTTTTGACTGTTCAGTCTCTAGATCATCGCAGTTTTTTTGGTTATCTTTTTTAGGATAATTCCACCGGTCTCAAAACCAATTAGTCATGTTGCAATACAAAAAAAAAATAAGTACCTCGTACGTTATCTGCTGAATAAAAATAATCGTATGATCCTTTTTTTCTTTACATCGTACGATCCCCCAAAGAAAAGGCGATCCTTGATACTGAAGTGCTCATCCTTGATCTTTGACAGTTTTAAACTTTAACTCCAATAATGTTGACTAAATTACAAAAAAAAATAAAATATAAAAAAAAATCTCGTAGACATGAAGGATGAGTCACCTTCCTTCTCAACAACCAAATAAAGAGGCTTTTGACTTTTGAGACAGAAATCACCTCATTTAACAAAACATTTTGTACCCTAATTCTCGACATGAAAGTTATTGGTTTTCACTTCATGCCCTTATCAATTTTACTTTCATACTGATCGATTTTTACGTCATACCTCATTAGTTAAAAGTGAAATTCATCCATTGTTTTCAGTGATTTTTTTCCTTTTTGTTTTTAACGATTTCGTTGAAGGAAAAGCAAATCGTTCATTTATGTAGGGATTTTTCTTTTTATTTATAACCGCTGTCATGATTAAAGTTATTCTTTAAATTGTTAGTAAATTTAATTATTTATAAAAACAAGCACAAAACGACCCTCTTCCTAAAAACAAAAATGATCTGAATTTTTATTTGAAATTTGATTTCCGTAGTGGAAATTATGTCAATGTCGCTGGTCAATTTTTTTATTGTCCTTTTTCTCACGTTATATTCAATATATCACCTTCTTGATGTCGTCAAGTTACTTTATATTCTCTTGTTTTTCGTTGTTCTGAGCAGAATTTTAAAGACCAAAAATGGCTCAATCTTTTTTTTTTTTTCATAATTGGATTGACTTAGGGTTTTGAATAAAATTGATTTGATAGATCTTTCAATCTAACATAGAAATCTTCAAGGTTATCAGCAGGAAAAAATTAGAAAAAATAAATAATTAAGAAGTTCTAGAATTTGTGTATAATCTTTCTAATAATATTTAATTCTATAATATTTATATTTTTTTTTCTTGTTTCATAATTAGATGAAGTGGGTATAAAAAAAAAATTAGATTCAATTATATTATTTTCCTAAACATTTCATTTCATAAACTTTTTTCCTTTTTAATAAAACAATTTCACCAAAATAAAATAATGGAAAAAAAAATCATAAATAAATTAAAATTCCTAAAATACATCATTTCTGTTCATTCAAACCGAATATTTTTGAGGATGAATAAAAATAAAATGAGCGAATATAATACAGAATTCAATCCTTTGAAAAAAACGACAAAATTTTCCTACTTTTTAAAGTCCAGCTTGGAATCTGATAACATTTACACATAAAAACAATAAAAAACTTCAATCCAAAAGTTTAAAAAAATAACTGAGCATTTGGATTTAAATAGACGCACAAATTGTCGACTTTTATTTCAAAGGACAAAATAGTTGACGCGTTTTTCCGGGAAAGAAAAAAAAAAAGCTCAACAATAATATACATTTTACATACAAACAAAATATGAATAAATGGAATATTCCAAAGACTGAATATTAGCATATTTGAAAAGAAAACCTTTTCTTAAAATTTCAATAGTGCCTACAACATCACAGTTGTGAAAGAATAAAATGATAACTTCTGCCTTTATGACTCGAGGCGGCCCTTAAAATCGACAACAATCAAGAAGGCACCTTTTCAATAAATACATTCACCAATGAATTTCTAGAGAGTAAATAATTTATAAAATACAATTATTGTATATACAGTAGTAGTACGATAATAAACCGAAAAAATAAAATAATTGTATTATTAAAAGTTAATAACAATATAAAACATTTTCGACATGGATTCTTGTTTGTTTTTTGTTTTTCTTTCGTCATGCAACAAATTGTCTTTGGTATTGCGAAATTTTTTTCAGTCGATTTTGGTCACTTTTTTCGAGTTCCTGTTTTATACACATGAAGAGATTATTTGACGAGAAGTTTGACCCGTTGGAGAAACTCGTAGTACGAGTGGCCTCCTTGGGTTTTATCTTCGATGAGTTTGTCGACAAACTGCTGACGTTGCGGACTGTCATCCCTAATAAAAAGAATTAGGTAAGTAATGAAAAAAGTAAATCAGTGTTTCTAACCTTTTTGAAGCCTGCGCCCCCCTAATAGTAGGAAAATACTTAACGCCCTTCACTACTTAAGAAAAAAAAAAAAACTTAACGGCCAGTTAAAATTTAGCCCTTTGCTTAACGGGGGTTAAATTTTTTAACGGTCGGTTAATTTTTACCCTTTACTTATGGGCGGTTAAATTTTGCCCTATACTTAACGGGCCGGTTAACTTTTTACGGGCGGTTAAGTTTTTGCCTTACTTGGGCGGTTAAGTTTTGCCCTTTACTTAACGGGCGGTTAAGTTTTTGCCCTTACTAACGGGCGGTTAAATTTTTAAAGGTGCGTTTTGCCCTTTACTTAACGGCGGTTAAGGTTTTGCCCTTACTTACGGGCGGTTAAGTTTTTGCCCTTACTTAACGGGCGGTTAACTTTTAACGGGCGGTTAAGTTTTTGCCCTTTACAACGGGCGGTTAAGTTTGCCCTTACTTAACGGGCGGTTAAGTTTTTGCCCTTTACTTGACGGGCGGTTAATTTTTGCCTTGGGCGGTTAACTTTTGCGGGCGGTTAAGTTTTGCCCTTACTTGGCGGTTAAGTTTTTGCCCTTTACTAACGGGCGGTTAAGTTTTGCCCTTTACTTAACGGGCGGTTAAGTTTTTTGCCCTTTACTTAACGGGGGTTAATTTTGCCCTTACTTAACGGGCGGTTAAGTTTTTGCCCTTACTTAAACGGGCGGTTAAATTTTAACGGGCGGTTAAGTTTTACCCCTTACTTAACGGCAGCGTTAATTATCGCATTAATAAAAATTAAAAAAAAAAAAGACTCAAGCTAACGCCTCCATGGCTGGCCACTTAGCCATTTCCCCCCTATCACCCAAATTTGCATAACGCCCCACAGTAAACTTCCCAGCGCCCCCAAATCACTGAACTAAACGATTGACTTACTTTATAATTTCAATAGTGGCGCTACTGGTTTCTCATTTGTAAATAAGTAATAAAATTCCTTAATTCTTTCGATTCTGGGTTGTTTAATTCAGGCAAGTCGGGCTAAAAGTGAAAAATATTTAATTAAAAAAGGCATTTTAGAATAAAAGTTGGGACTACCATATTTGTGTTGATGACGAAAATGAAGGAGCGCCAAAATTGAGATGGCTAAATTTGACTAATATTGTGCCTACGAATAATAATCGAGAGCCGTCGTCCATGAGGTAGATACCATGCGAATCGATTCGCTCGGCGCTTAAATGAATCAAAGGTGGCTGAACGACCGTCACATCACCAATCGTTACTTTCGGCTAAAAATCAAAATAAAATATAAATTGAATTTTAAAATGATCTTACATAATCTTGAAGGTTGTGAACTGGATATAAATCGGGATAAATCGCTTGTATTAACTGCGTCAATGGAAGAGATTCATTTGGCACATTGCGAATACTCGGTCGTCAAGCCGTGTACTTTGTCCTGTTCTAAAAGCCGTCTGGAAAGGAAAACTATTAGGAATAGAATAAAATAAATTACTTACATATTTTAAAAGAGCCAGAATGTAAAGAGGAAGTAAACTTAGCTTGGGGGGCTAAAAGGCTTGTAGATGGTACTTGATTGAGTTAATTAAAAATGCACTTAGCATATCAGCAACCACATTAACAAAAGCTTCTCTGGCATCACTTAATGAAGATTGATGGCATCTATCAACAGCTAAAAGAGAAAGAAATAAGATTCAGCTTAGTGTTAGTTACGTACCCATTTTTGCTAAAAGACCGATGATACATTGTTGATCAGCACTGTGAAGGACGTCTGAAAGATTTGAGGCGATAGGAAGGCAAAGAGTGTGCACTCTGATTCGCCTTTCGCCTTTACTTGATGTAGAGGAGGCGGCTTGAAAGCAACGTTTTGAAGATCGGTGAGGTTTTCGTCGATAGAAAACTGCATTCCAAAGCCGGCGTCAGGATTGATGTTAGGAAGAGAGAGAAGATCGGTACTGCGGACGAAGAAGTTTCCATGGAATGTATGGACGGAGAGACCTCGCGTACATCTGAGTCGCATAACAGACTCAAAGCCGATCTTTCGGCACAAGTAGCGCTGAAGGCATCTCTGAAGCGAATCACATGACTCATTTTTCGCTTGAAAAGTGGAAAATGGTGGATACAACCGCCCGAAAATTTACTAATCCCCTCACCGAAGATAAGTCAACGTATTGGCTATTCAACACAAACAAATCGACTGCAATCTGCTGGCGAACAGTCAAGAGCAAGCTTTTTATAGAAATCCGTCACAGGATTGAGCATTGTCTGGTTCACGTTTTCTCCAGATCTTTGTGCCGGATCTTCTCTACGTTAACTTACCAGGCCCACTGTTAGGTAAGCATGTTTGAAATACTGATATCCTCCCACCAGTAGCAGCCTAAAACCAAATTAAAACCAACATCAAATAAATAAAAATCTTACTAAAAGTTTATAAGCTTGTAATGCTGGTCCTAAAGCTGATCCGTATCGAAGGATTCCTGATATTTATTAGGCAGTTCTCTTAAAAGGTCTCGAACGAGGCCATACATTCGTTTAAATTGACTAAAAGATGTCAGGGCATGGGACGAAACATGTCTGAAAAAAAGTTAAACCAAAAAACTGATATTGTATGTAACTTACCATCAATATCTACAATACCATCTGATGGGGTTGAGCTTGGGTGTCGGCTAGACTGTAAAAATGAACGGTCGAATCGTGTGATGAGCGATTGATGTCCGACTATCACCAGGTAACGCTAAACTGTGAAATAGCGAATCGCAGAATGTCTGAAGATATCCGCTTTCAACTCCCAGACGTGAGACATCAATAACGAAAACATATGCTGCAGGTTGTGGTGGCCTCACCTAAAAAAAAATTTTTTTTTGAACACATCAAAGAAATTTTACCATATATTCTGAAGGAGCGATAAATTCAATAGTTGCCGATTTTATTTCAGGCCTTCTTGAAGGATCTCCATATGTTTTTGTTAAGGGTCATATGGAACTCTTCAGGGACTAAAAGAAAGAAAAATTTTGAATTTTAATTTTGATATTACTATCATTAACGCGAAAACAAGATTGCACTTCCATCGTTTTGAATCCACGAAATAAACAAAGGGTTGATGTACGTCCGACAAGAACGACAACGAACTATCGCACTGCACTGTATTACAGATAATTGCTGGAAAAAAAAAATTGAAATTATTTTTTAACTTAAAAAGGCCCATTTTATCATGAGTTTTTGATAAAAAAAACCACATTAATCCAACAGCTGAAAGGCATCTTTTGCCTTTCAGTCTTAATTATTTACCAGCTAACCTGAGAAGACTCAGAAATTGAATCTTCGTCATCTCCGGAGTCTTGAGACTGTAAAATTTTTAAAAATTAAATAAAAAATTAAATGGTACTCACGTTAAGATCTTTAAATGGATGAATAAGGACGCCGAGAGGTAACCTGGATTTATCGAGTAAACTTTTCGTTTCTGGAATTCTGGTTAACGTACATCGAAAAATTCTGAAAATAAGAATTTTAGTTAAAAAATAATGGGGTAATTAGTGAACTTACTCAGGACTACAATTCGAAGATTCGGAATATTCTTGAGGCAGCCGAACGGCGGAGGTTCCACTTTCGTCGGAGGAAGAATCATGAGCTTTTAACAGATCCACGGCCTCTCTTCCCTGCACAAAAATTTTAAAAATGAGTCTTTGGTGTCCCCAAAAAATTATATTTTTAAGATAGCTCTAAAGTATTATTACCCTTTCGAGACCGCGTCTGACGCTGGATTCTCTGCTACTGGCGCAGCACTTTTCCCCTCACTTCTCCCCGACCGCTCCCAGCGCCCAGCAAAGCAGAAGCGACGAGTGATGCGATCATCACGTAGTTTTCTTTCCCAACAGATTGCCAGTTTTTGCATGTCGCTAGCGCCACGGGAAGCGAAGATATTAAATTTTTTAGAGAGGCTTCCCGCTGGGCAACTAAAGTCGCCTGCGGTCTCCAAACGAAAAGCGCGAATGGCAACTATAGGCCTGCGTCGAAAGGGTTTAAGTTAATAAAACAAATAATTCTTTGTTGTCTCAAATTGTTTAAATATTTGAAGTCAAATCAAATTTTCAAGGACTTCACTAAGAATAATAAAATATAATGTTTCTAGCGTTTCTATAATAGAAATCTTATCAGTTTTTTTTTCGCTGAATCACCTAATTTAGATTGATAAAAGTGATTTCTAAATATTATTTTTATCAGGTTTGACGCATTCCCAAGTTATATATCCGGCTTGAACAGACATTCCGTTTGATTCGCTAGTCACCGTAAAATTCGGCTTCTATAACCTTGGATCTTCGATTTTGAAAGATTTTTTTCTTAAAATGGTCGAAAAGAGCCGTATTTTCCTTAATTGATTTCGGTTAATGAGAGAGAGGGTTGAAGAAAATTACAGGGGAGTGATCGCTTGTTAGGATCACCTATTTAAAGTCACCCCATCATGAAACTCTGGGACAGTTTGAAATCAAAGGGGGAGAAACCCTCTCGTTTCCTTGGCAACCGAACTATCCAGCGTACAACACAAAAAGCTTCTCAACTTTTTATGAATATTTTACAACGACCGCATTATTAATATTAACACCATTCCGCTGAATCATTAAACGCCCTATTAATCAACGTCATAAATCACGAAGGCTAAACCAGAGAGGGAGTGAAATGATGTATTTTAGTACATAAGTCATTCGAGTGGTGGTTTGGGAAGTTATGAGAAAGGGGTGACTTTTTAAAAGGGGAAGGGGATTCTTGGTCAGCCCTTCGTGATTTTACTAAACCCTTTAAGGTCACGTGACCGCCCTCTATTAAAACAACCTTTTTCTTAATCATGAATAATATAGTTTCTTCTCATTAATAGCCAATTTTCTCAGCACATTTAAAAAAAGTTTTTTTTAGTAGTAAAAAGCTTGAACTTTCAGGTGAGATTCTAGCCACGTGCGGGCACAGTCACCGGCAAAAACCTAGGGTCCCCTCAAGTGGGGAAGTTTAAGCTCTTCTGATGTAATAACTGCAATTCGACCTCAGGGTTAATGGAAATTTCGTGGGTGTTCAGGGGTGATGGAGATCCATAAATGCAGGATTGATGAGTAGGAACTGGTTAATAGAAAGTCTCGGTGAGTCAGTGGTCAAGAACTCTGCGAGGAGTTAGTTAATTTGGCTTTCCGCACATATTTGAGGAGAGCAGAGTCCTTGAGCACTGACCCACGAATGCCACTTTGATAGTCATTAGTCGTTACGCTTAGGAACCGGTATCAACCGAGAGAAAAATACTCCTACTCTCAAAAGGATCTGATATTGTGGCCAACATTTTGGTGAATAGCTTCCAATGCGATAAAGATTAAGATATATTTGTGGAACTCTATTCAAGAAGTATTTAGGAGAAAATTCATCAGACTAAGAGGTTCCTGCGTTTTATTTTTCCTGTTCGGGTCTGTTCAAAACTATTTAAAACCCTTCTTAAAGATGAGGGTTGTGAAAGAGTAGGCTCGGGAGTGGGGTTCAGTTGAATCCATCGGCGTAATCAAAAGTTTTAACGAGGCCGCTAATCTGTGAGATGGGTTTGTTGAAGCTTGAAGTTGCTTCAAACTCCCCGGTCGGCTTGTACGCATTCGACTTTTTCGAGAAGGCTTCTACTTGAGTTTCTTTCATGTAACCCCTTATTAGGATTCAGAATGGTTTTCCTTTTATTTTTCCTACACTCGAGGCTATTTTCAACGAAAAAACAAACCCCACACAATAATTTACTATGCAAAACCTCCCTAATATTAACCTTTTCAAAGGGGTAGATGTAATGCACAACCGCCTAACTCGGAACTTTTTGAACGTGACATTCAAACAGTGAAAACAAGCGTTTCAACAAAAAGGGTCCTTTGTTTCCCCTCAAGGGGAAGCTAGACGCTGAATCCTTTTTCCTTTTCGCCGACCATTCTAACGCGTTTTAATCGATTGCTTTGATCAGTGCAGATAACGCAGCAAATCAATATTGAATTCGTCTTTTTTCATCATAAAATTTATTCAGATTCTTCCGTGGGTCAGCGGTCAAGGTCACAGACAGGAGGAGGTTGGATCTGCAGATCCTAGATAGAAATTTCGGAACAAATGCTGTAGATAATAGCAAAATGGCAGATGCTAATCTACTGTCCGTTGGAGGAAGCACCTTCTAAGGAACTAGTCGATTGTATCGTACGATTGGAATACATACGATTGAATCGTAGGACGGGTCGATCAGAAGTGGAGGACGCGATCGAATAGTTGAATTCCGACCTCCATGATTGCATCGTATGTTTTGCTGACATGCGATCCCAATTGCACGATTTTAGTGGTGACAGGAGGAGGGTGGATCTGTAGATCTTCCTAGATAGAAATTTCGGACCAAATGCTGTAGGTAACGCAAAATGGCAGATGCTAGTCTACTGTCCGATGGAGGAAGCGCCTTCTAAGGGAACAAGTCGATTGTATCGAGCGATTGGAATCGTAGGATAGGTCGATCAGACGTGGACGACGCGATCGAATAGTTGAATTCCGACCTCCATGTTTGCATCGTGAGTTTTGCGGACATGCGATCCCAATTGCACGTTTTACAGGAGACAGGATGAGGGTGGTTCTGTAGATCTTCCTAGATAGAAATTTCGGACCAAATTTTACTGTAGGTAATAGCAAAATGGCAGATACTAGTCTTCTGTCCGTTGGAGGAATCAGGGCCTTCTAAGGGAACAAGTCGATTGTATCGCGCGATTGGAATAGCAAACGAATGAATCGTAGGACGGGTCGATCAGACGTGGACGACGCGATCGAATAGTTGAAATTCCGACCTCCATGATTGCATCGGTGTGTTTGCTGACATGCGATCCCAATTGCGCGATTTTACAGGAGACAGGAGGGGGTGGATTTGTAGATCTTTCTACATAGAAATTTCGGACCAAATGCTGTAGGTAATAGCAAAATGGCAGATGCTAGACTACTGTTCGTTGGAGGAAGCGCCTTCTAATGGAACAAGTCGATTGTATCGAGCGATTGGAATAGCATACGAATGAATCGTAGGACGGGTCGATCAGACGTGGACGCGCGATCGAATAGTTGAATTCCGACCTCCATGATTGCATCGTGTGTTTTGCTGACATGCGATCTCAACTGCGCGATTTCGCGAGGAGGGTGGATCTGTAGATCTTCCTAGATAGAAATTCCGGACCAAATTTTGTTATAGGTAATCGCAAAATGGCAGATGCTAGTCTACTGTCCGATGGAGGAAGCGCCTTCTAAGGGAACAAGTCGATTGTATCGTGCGATTGGAATATCATACGAATGAATCGTAGGACGGGTCGATCAGACGTGGACGTCGCGATCGAATAGGAGTTGAATCCGACCTCCGTGATTGCATCGTGTATTTTACTGACATGCGATCCCAATTGCGCGATTTTACAGATGACAGGAGGAAGGTGGATCTGAAGGTCTTCCTAGATAGAAATTTCGGACCAAATGCTGTAGGTAATACTGATAGCAAAATGGAAGATGCTAGTCTACTGTCCGTTGGAAGAAGCTCCTTCTAAGGGAAGAAGTCGATCGCATCGTGCGATTGGAATATCATACGAATGAATCGTAGGACGGGTCGATCAGACGTGTACGACGCGATCGAATAGTTGAAGTCCCGACCTCCATGATTGCATCGTGTGTTTCGCTCATGGGATCCCGCGCGATTACAATCGACCCATGTGCGTAGAGCATAAAATATGTATAAGAGAAGGAAGTCATTGATGAAAACCCTAAAAAAAAAGGACGCTATAAATTTCATATGATTTTTTTTTTTCCTTTTGAAAAGAGCAAACGAACCTAACGACTTGTTTACACAGCCCCTGCTCCCCTTTTATTCAAAATTAATTTATGAATATCGCTCGTACGAAGGGAGTGGCTCGAGTTATGTATTTATGGACATGTAACCGTCCGAAATTAATGGTAGACTGGTCAAAGTTGTGTGAGGTTTTGTCACGGGGAATGAAAGCGGGGGTGATCGCCAAGCTTGGATATAAATAAGTAACACGTGCTGGTTTCTCGCTATACCATCCCTTCTTTCGTCCCCTACAGATTTGTTTTACAACTTCTAAAACTCGCCCCTCTCTTAAAACTTCCATAGTATACAGGCAGACTTTTTATTTCTACTATGTACTTCAAAACCAAAAAAAAATTGTAAACGCGTTAAAAGTTTTAATTTATTTTTTAAATGAGAAGAGAGAAAATGTAGTGAAAACAGGATAATAACAAAGAAATATCTTATAATTATTAAAAGTAATTTTTAAAGAAGGCAGATTTGTGGCTGAGATTTCTTGAGGAGAAGAATAGGGGTCTTTCTCATGTGCTAAATCTAAACAACCTCGAAGTGCCATAACAAGTGAAATTGCTATAATTTTAACAAGCGACGCTGTTCAATAATCAACAAGCGTTTCCGTCCCCGCCACAGTCACATTAAGCCCCCCCTCCCCGTTTCACCCCACCCTCTTTTCGAGACGCTACGTTGACGCTCCGTGATGCGATGTGAATAAATTGCCCACGAAAAGTTTCTTAAACGTCACTCTGGTAATTTGTGAAGATGTTAACAAAAATGAATCTTTGCTGATTAAGCATGGTTTGCGCACCGTTAAAAATTAACCCGGAAATTTGAATCAAATAATGAGGGATGTATCCAAATCGGCAAAAAGTTTTTCCTCACTTATTCAGTCGAAACCCCATTTCAAACAGCTATTACAGGGTTTTTCTCCTTATGATTTCCTCGAATTTATTTTGACGGTTTCAGGAAAAGTATCAACTTTAGAGGATGTTTTTACATCAGAAAATCGATGAAAACGATCCAAAAAGCGGTGTTTAACGAGCGAGCACTTGAAAAACGGATTTTTATACCAGAAATAACCAAAAACTTGGTAAAAAATATTTAACCCACGTTCTCCTTATTAAAAGGTTGTTTTTACATCAGAAAATCGATGAAAACGACCCAAAACCGGTAAAAGAGATGTTAAATGCCCGAATTCTTGATAAAACGGGTGTTTTACACCAGGATATAGGGTGCATGACAAAAAGCCACAGTGAAAAGATGTTAAAACCTGGTTTATTGGGTGTTTCTACACCAGAAAATCAATGAAAACGGTCCAAAAATCGGTACAAGAGATGTTTAAAGCCTGAGCGCTTTAAAACGGGTTTTTCAATACCAGAAATGACCGCAAACCTGGTAAAATGATTTCATCCACGATCCCCAAATTAAAAGGGTGTTTCACATCAGAAAATCGATGAAAACGACCCAAAACCGGTAAAAAAGATGTTTAACGCCTGAACTCTTGATAAAACTGGTGTTTCAACACCAGAAAATCGATGAAAACGATCCAAACAGAGATGTTTAACGCCCGAGCACTTGATAAAACGGATTTTTCTATACCAGAAATGACCAAGAACCTGGTAAAAATGGCATTTAACCCACGGTCCCCTTATTAAACAGTTTTTACATCAGAAAAATCGATGAAAACGACCCAAACCGGTAAAAGAGATGTTTAATGCCCGAATTTTGATAAAACAGTGTTTTTACACCAGGATATGAGTGAATGACAAAAAGCCACTTTATAAAGATGTTA
The DNA here is from genome assembly GCA_014119065.1 of Orius insidiosus. NCBI lineage: Eukaryota > Metazoa > Arthropoda > Insecta > Hemiptera > Anthocoridae > Orius > Orius insidiosus. The sequence goes on along the minus strand of JACGAQ010002288.1, from coordinate 9,819 downwards.
AAACCTGGTTTATCGGGTGTTTCCACACCAGAAAATCGATGAAAACGATCCAAAAAGCGGTAAAAGAGATGTTCCACGCCCGTGCACTTGAAAACGGGTTTTTCTATATTAGAAATAACCAAAAACCTGAAAAAATGATAATTAACCCACGGTCCCCTTATTAAACGGGTGTTTTTACATCAGAAATCGATGAAAACAACCCAAAACCGGTAAAAGAGATGTTTAATGCCCAAAGTTTTGATAAAACGGGTGTTTTCACCCCAGAATATTGAGTGAATGCCAAAAAGCCACAGTAAAAAGATATTAAAACCTGGTTTATTGGGGTTTTCACACCGATGAAAACAATCCAAATATCGGTAAAAGAGATGTTTAAAGCCTGAGCGCTTGATAAAACGGGTTTTTCTATACCAAAAATGACCAAAAACCTGGTAAAAACCCACGGTATCCTTAAATGGCGCCTCAAGATCTCTGGTTTATAAACATCCGAGCGTTTATCAACCTTTTTATCTGGTTTTAAGTCATTTTCCTTGGCTTTTAGGGCTAAAAACACCGGTTTAACCAATCTCACCCCCTCTAAGTACAGAACAAAAATTGAAAGAATTTTTTTTTTGTGACTTGTACGACGAGAAGACGGAAAAAAATAAATTGTTTTTTAACGAGTCTCTTTTATTTTGATAATAAAATCCTAAACAAAGGTTTACACTAGAAGGGGCAATTTTAATAAAAGAGGGGAGGCCTCGGTGTCGGGACTTTGTGGAAAACTTTTGAATGTTGTAATGTGATGAGTGTCAGACGTCAAGGCACCACCAACTCATAACACCCTTTCCCGCCTCCCAGGCCGCCCCCGTCGCCTCTTTTGTCAGTACCTACGCGACGCTTTCTTTCAAAAGTTTTCAGTGAAGAATCAATTAAAAAACCGCTCTTTTGAATTCCTCATCGTCCCATCAACACCTCTTTATTTCAAACCCCTTTTTAATGCGTTAAGCCTTTTTTAAAGAAAAAAAAAAATTATCTAACGATCCCTTTGCCTGAGAAATATGTTGAAAGCCCCCAAATGAGCCCATGAAGGAGGAAACATTTTAAAAAAGAAAACCACTAACTTTAACGAGAGCTAAAAATAATCCCTTTCGAACTTTATGACCTTCACTCAAATGTGGTTTTTTCCATTTATTCGGGTACGAAAATGTCTTTTATTTAGAACATGTTACTCGAGTTTCTTTTCTAGATGAAATCCTTCCAACATGGAAAAGGGAGCCAAGAATTTAATCTTTTTCTCCGTCAGCAAATAGTGCCAGAGAGAGAAGAAGCTTTTTCAATTTGTTACCTTGTTTTGCGTGAGACAGGTAGAAAACTTTGTAAGCCATCTTGTTTATTTTTTAAACTATTTGACATTAATCTTCCTTATCTAAAGTTTTGTCAACATTTTTTTTAAAGGAATCAAAATTTAAAGGACTTAAAAGTAGTTTAAGGGGAATAGTCGGAGAGATAAATGTAACGCGAAAAGTTAAGTCCCGACGTTAAAGTGCCCGGAGTAATCCCATCTACGTTGTGCACATTATCCGTCTTAGTTGAAAATATGGATTTTAAGAGGCCTAGATTTAACATTTTTGATTTATTAAAGTAATTAACCTGCGGAGACTCCGCCCAATAGAAGATCAGTAACCTGGATACCAGTTGGCACACTACCAACTGTATTAAGTGTTCCCATTGTTATTAAACCCTAATTGAGTTGGAACCTGACCTAGAATATAATTTATCGTCTATGAAAGTTTTTGCTTGCTTTTTTCAGACTTAAAAAAAATTTAAGGGGTAAATAAATATTGTTTTTCTCTAAAAAGATAAAATATTTTATATTTGACTGCCTGAGTTTTGAAAAAATACGTCACTCCTGAAAGTGAGAGTAACAACATAAAGTTTTATTTCAATAACTGCAAAGCTGTCATCATCAGAATTTATTAAATTCTGGGAAAACAGCCTATATTTTTATGAAAATTAAGGTAAAAAGGAAAATATTTGTAACGTTTTTGAGAATAGAAATTTCTCAAGTGAAGTTATTGTATTACCCTCCATGTAGAGAGGGTCTCCCGGACTCTAGTCTACAAATAGAATTTATTTAAAAAAATAAAAATTATAAAAAATATCACGGAGTACAAGTGCTTCTCTATTGATAAATAATATTTTATTTCAATAAATGCAAAGCTGTCATTATCAGAATTTATTAAAGTCTGGAAAAAAGCCTATATTTTTATAAAAATTAATGAAAGTACTGGTTTGAAGAGCTTCCAACGAAAACTTCCTTAAAGAGACGTATCTATATAGGAGGGGGAAGTATAACGGAGGGGACGTAAAACGTAGTGGGAAGTATATGGGAGGGGAAGTATAACGGAGGGGGAAGTATGGAGGGGGGAATAACGGGGGGGAAAGTAACGGAGTAGGAAGTATAACAGAGGGGAAGTATAACGGAGTAGAAGTATAACAGAGGGGGAAGTATAATGGAGGGGGAAGTATAAAGGAAGGGGATTTAGTAGGGAGGGAAAGTATAAAGGACAATTTTGCAAGTTTGTTTTTGCGAAAAATTTTCCGGTTTTTTTTTTTTTTTTTTTTTTTTTTTTTTTTTTTTTTTTTTGAAAAATTTTTGAAGTTCTTTTTTCAAAAAATTTTCTAAGTTTTAACTTTTTTTTCGAAAAATTTTCTAAGTTTTTGTCCAAAAAAAAAATTATTTTTTCAAAATATTTTCAAAGTTTTTTTCGAAAAATTTTCCGGGTTTTCCTTTTTTTTTTTTTTTCGAAAAATTTTCCGGGTTTTCCTTTTTTTTTTTTTTTTTTTTTTTTTTTTCGAAAAATTTCTAAGTTCTTTTTTTCGAAAAAATTTCTAATTTTTTTTGTAAAAAAAAAATTTTTTTTTCGAAAAATTTTCCGGGTTTTCTTTCTTTTTTTCTTCTTTTTTTTTTTTTCGAAAAATTTTTTAAGTTCTTTTTTTCGAAAAATTTTCAAAGTTTTTTTCGAAAAATTTTCCGGGTTTTCCTTTTTTTTTTTTTTTTTTTCGAAAAATTTTCCGGGTTTTCCTTTTCTTTCTTTTTTTTTTTTTTTTTTTTTTTTTTTTTTTCGAAAAATTTTTTAAGTCTCAAGGTAGAAATAATGGGCTCTTTGGCCTAGGGATGTGCCTCTCGTAAAGGGTAGAAGTACGAAATTTCTCCCTACTAATAAAAATAGTAATTAAAAAGTGGCAATTTTTTTGCACCAAAAATTCTTAAAAAATATAAGGAGTAATTGGTGAAAAATCGGATTAACGGTTCGGCCGCAGCGAATTTTTTAAAATTTCAAACAGACATATCTCCGCTATTTTTTCGAAATTCAAAAATCGCCCTCGTCATATTCTTCTTCACCGGCTAAAGAAATTTGTGTAAAAATTTAGTGAAAATCGGATGAAAACTGTGGCCGTAAAGTGTTCCGGAAAAAAATGCTACGGCCGGCCGGAACCACAGACAAAGTTGAGATCGGTAAAGATCAATATTCGATTTTACCCTCCGGACCCCGGAAGACCCCTCCCCAAAAACCCGACATGGAGGGTATCACAATAACTTCTTTAAGGAAGTTAAAAAATAAGGGAAAAATGAAAATTTTTGTAACGTTTTTGAGAATCGAAATTTCTCAAAGTGAAGTTATTGTATTACCCTCCATGTATGGTTTTTGAGAGGGGCTCCCGGACTCTAGTCTGCAAATAGAATTTATTTAAAAAAATAAAGAAAAATTATAGAAAAAAATATCGCGGAGAAAGTGACATTTTCGCCCGTTTAGTGTGGTCTTGCCTGGGCAAAACTCATTTTTTTCTTCCTTCCTTCTACTAACGTAGGAACGAAGAGCGTCCAGGCGCTCCGTTTTCCGCCTAAACTGAGCGATTTCTATAACTGCTCAATTTTCCGTTCCACACCGGCCTTAACACTAAAAGTGTTGAATATTAGAAGTCTAAGATTTTGCCATTGAAATCACAATTGATTGATGCGATCCAATAGACTTCCTGAGAAGGTATGATGAGAATGATTTATGTATTACCTCTCTAAACTAATCAAGGATGTATTCGGCGATAGTTGAAATCCCGTGAAACGAACCATTCACAAAAGGGTTCAACTTAAACAATATAACCGCATTTAAATGCTTACGTTATAAACAATAGGTTGTATTAGAGTTTCGAAAATTAAACAGTTAACGAGAGATTAAATATTAAGATTTTCTGTTGAACATTCTGCTTGAAAAATTCAGAACGTTGTTAATCATCTTTTGAGTAATGAGAAGGGGGTTTAGACACAATTAACGTACGTTTTCCCCTCGGGCGCTTCTTATGGCGTTTTGAGCGACACTCCACCCAAGGGCTTTACCCTCATTCACTCTACGATCAAATATTCATTTTAGACTCTTTACATGAAATACACCTTCCAGTATTTATCCCGTTGTTTCTCAATTCTATTATTCCGGAGTAAAAAACCTCTTTCTCTAATTTAATTATTTAAGTCGGGAATCAGCTTTGTAATTGCTCAACGTCAGGTCTCAGCCGTTTTAATTTGTCTTCTTTTTCTTTCCTTTTTCTCGCTCTTCGTTTTTATTTTATTTAAACTCCCTGTTACGCAAATGAAAGCAAGTCTCGGACTGAAAAAAAAGCAGTTGTAATATTGATGAAACGCAAATTGTTGACTTTTTTTCATTGCCACAAGTAGTTTTTTCATCTTAATATAATTTTTTTTCATTGAGTTATGATGGCATTGTTGTTACAACGAATCGTCGATTTTTAAATTGTACAACATAAATTTATTCGTTACCATGAATTTTTTCATAGCACCAACAATTATTTTAAAATGGGATAATGAATTCTGATTATCAAAATTACTCGTTGTTCTTGTGATTGTCTCACAAAGAGTATGGTTAAAATAATGAACTATTTACATCGTTTTTAAAAATAATGAAACCAATCATACATTCCTATGTCTTAATTATTGAATTTAATGATTTTGCATTACTAAGAAATTAATGATACTTAATTACCGTAGTAATGAATTTTTTATCATTGTTTTAACAATTTTTTTTTTCAATAAACTTTGTTTCTTCATTATTAATTTAATAAATTTTCGAACGAGCGCTATTTGAGTGAGCGGTTTTGGTTTTGCCGCGTAAATTTAAAAACAATTGATCTCTCTATCCAACATTACCTACTCATTTTACCAAACTGTTTTTTTATTTATCAGTTTTATTTTTAATTTCTGTAATTTAAATTGTTTTTTTTTTTTTTTTTTTTTTTTTTTTTTTAATATCACGTTTATGCTGTAAAAAATACCTAAATACAAAAATTAGTTTTGATACCTACAGGTAGGTAGTCGATAACAACCTTTTTTTTTTGGGGGCCTAAAATTTTTCGGAACACTTTACGGCCGTAATGTTTATCCGATTTTCTCTAGATTTTCCTTTTGTGATTATCTAGCGAAAGCAGACATTCATCGAAATTCGCCAAATGCGGTGGAGATCATCTGTCGGTAGGTAATGCTGCGGCCATATATACCTACATCCGATCCTTATCAAATTTACACTAAATACTCTTACCTATATGTAATCCCGAATTCAAGTTAGGTAATAAATTCGATGAATTTAGTAATAAAGTAGACAAAGTTTGGTTAGCTTGTTAGCCGCAGCGCCGTTTTAAAACCTTCAGACAGTATTATCTCTTCGAATTCGAAAATCGCTCTCCAGAATTTCTTATTCAAATAGCATTTTATGGGGGTTTCTAGAAGCTCATTCTCCATATACTAGACGATGACGGTAAAACAAGAACTTCTTGAGGAAGTTAATTCTGGCAGAGTAAGTTATTTTAATTCGGTGTTTTTCCTCCAACCTGAGCGGCTAATTTGCTGTGGCAACGATGAGTTTGCAATTTTGACTCGCAAAGTGTGAAGGGTAAACCGAGTTGACTCGCATCCTATCCGAAATTTTGACGAAACCTCAAAATTTGAAAAGACCCCCCTGAAGGAGATGTTGCTCAAGATTGTTGCTATACCGTCTCAACGGTTTAACGGTTTAAAAATTAAACGGTCTCAACGGCTTTTAAAATCAAATATCAATGAATTAGTTCATTGTGTAAATGATTCATTTTTTACTTTTTTTTATTTTTAAAATCAGTACGTAAAAGCAATGAAATGATTCATCGAATCAAAGAAATCTACTTACAATTTATGTATTTATTTCGTCAAATTCATACTTTGGTTTTAACAATAATGAAAATTTCGTACATAAGACAATACTTTTTATTAACTTCACCCCTCCAAAAAACCGCGAAAATCGTTCATTTGTCCTCCGACTCTCAAGCGAGGAAGTTCGTTGCCCTCTGGACAAGTTTAGTGCGTACGCAGCTTATCTCCGAAAGGCACCATCATTAAGGTAAGCAATAAAAAATGTACAACTCGATATTATTATATTATTATCTTCATTATTATTTACAGCGACACCTATTTTTTCAGTCCAAATTTTAAAATGCGGTGCTTTTTATGCGTTTCGACCTTTCCTACTTTCAATGAACTGTATAGTCACCAGAAGCGTGTTCACAATTTAAATAGTAGCTCAGATTTTCATTGTGTTGAATGCACCCAAAAATTTACGCTTTTTAAAAGATACAAAAAACATATTTTGACAAACATATAAACAAATCATTCGATTCCGCAAGTCATTTACCCCTATGGAACGCAATTCACCCATTACTCTCCAGTTCAACCCTCCACTTCATCATATAACATACAAACTCTACAAACATATAACATACATGAAAATCAGGCGTCAGATCCAGCTTTTTTTAATTTTCCCATATCATCAGATCAAGTCGATTATGACTATAATGCTCATTTAGAATCAATAGAAGAATCAGCCTTTCAATTTGTTTAAGCCTTCACAACAAAGACAATCTTTCAAGAAAAGACGTTTATAATATTCAAAAATCTATAAGTGAAGAGATTATCGCCCCTATTTTAGATTTATTTAAAAATATTATAACCTGTCAAAAAAATCCGGATCAATCTCAATCCTTCCTTAGCGATATTATGTGCTGTATATCTAAACTAAGAAATCCATTCCAAAATTTTGACTCTGATCACAAGTTTTATACAACATTACAAATTAAAAATAATACCAATCACTATGAATCATGTTTCAAAGAATTCAATATATATGAAGAAATAGCACCTGCACATAAAAATGGTGAACTCATACATAAAACAGTAAAAGCAAGTGGCATTCTGATGCCCTTAAAGTATCAGTTCAAAGTTTTTTTTGAAAAAAAATAACCTTATCACGAGCACTCTGAAGTACATAGAAAGTTTAGAGAATAATAACAGCAAAAGATTAACCAACTTTGTTCAAGGAGAGCTTTGGAAAAGAAAAAAAAAAAAATTATACCCTGGTCAACTTTTGATACCATATATTTATATATAGATGATTTTGAGATAAATAACCCATTGGGGACCCACGCATCTAAGGATTCCATTTGCAATTTGTACTATTCTTTCCCTTGCTTACCGTTTAGCGAGTCTAAAATTAAAAATGTTTTTCTTGCTTCCTCCGTTAAATCAAAAGAATTAAAAAAATTTCAAAACGAAAAATGTTTTCAGTTATTGATTGAAAGCATTATTTCGTTAGAAACAGAAGGAGTAAAAATAAAAAATGAAAATACTATCATGAATATTCACTTTTATTAGGGTTAGTGGTGGGCGATAATTTGGGCTTAAATAGTTTCCTTAATTTTAGCAGTTCGTTTTCTAGCACCTTTTTGTAGGTTATGCCAAGGGGCCAAAGATATTTGTCAACTCACATCTTCAGAACAACCAAACCTAATGCGTACAATAGAAAACTACGACAGTGATATAATTACCAGTGATCATGGAGTAGTGAAAAACTCGCTAATGAATAACATACCATCTTTTCATGTTGTTGACAATTACTACGCAGATATTATGCATGATCTGTTTGAAGGCGTGTGTCATTATGACCTTATTCATATTCTGAATTACTTCATTTATCACATGCAATTCTTTTCGTTAAGCACATTAAATTCTCGAAAAACTAATTTCGATTATGGCCCTACAGAAATTAAAATACATCTCCAATAATCGAAGAAAAACATTTGAAAAATAAAAAACTCAAGATGTCAGCAAGAGAAATGATGACATTTGTTATCAATTTTCCCATTATGATCGGTGACTTTGTCCCCGATGACGATGATGTGTGGGCATTTCTGATTAACCTAATCCAAATCATTGACATTTTGCTTCGTTTCGAAATTACCGAGGAGTCGGTATTACAATTGGAACAGAAAATCATACATCACAATGCAAACTATGTAATTTTATTTAAAGACACACTAAAACCGAAATTCCACATACTAACCCATTATCCGACAATCCTTAAACAGTCGGGGCCTCTGCGAAACATATGGTGTTTTAAGTTCGAACAAAAGCACAAAAATTCAAAACGTATGCACGCATAATAACTTCAAGAAAAAACATTTGCCAAACTTTAGCCAAAAAGTACGAATTAAAATTCGCCTATGAAATGACAACAAAAGAAAACACGGAAATAAATAATAAAAAAATCGATAAAAGCAGCTATGATAGCATTATAAAAAACATGCTAGGAGAAAAGGATATTCAATATTATTCTCAAATCAATTTGAAAGGTGTTTCTTACGAATCTGGGCAATTTATTTTTACATATAACCGCGAAATGACCGTCGAGTTTTACGTAATCCGGGAAATCTTATCCGTTGGAAACAAGAAAATGTTAATTTTTGGCCAAAAAATACTATCACATGATTTTGATAACCATACATTGACTTACATAATAGATCCTAAAAAATATGGTAGTTTAGAATTCATAAGTATCAATGAATTGGCAGGGCCACCCATTCATTTAGTAAAAACAGCAAGAGGAATGCATTGCTTGAGGCCAAAAGATTATTATCATACATTAGGTTAATCATTTTTCCCCCTCCCCCTACCAAATACTCTGTTCTCTTTCAAAGATACATACTTATGCAATAGGTACATTAACATACAATACATACAAACTCAACTCATACAGAATACAAAATACACAAAACAAAATACAAAATAATACAAAATACAAAATAATCTATTGAAAATCTGATCCTTCTTATACGTTCCAAGTTCCAAGAGTGAGAATCTGGATCGGATGCGCCTGCTCTCTGTTCCTTTTTCGTACGTAGTCCCGACTCCCTGGTCCCTACCTCGTGGCATGATGAACCCCCCTCCCACCCGCTAACACGTAAACGCTGCGGCAGAACAGCGAACACAGTCTGAACTAAAGAACTAAAGGAAATAAGGAATCCAACCTCTCCGCATTGCATTCATTGCGCGTGTCACGTGAGTGCATTCAAGAATCAAGTTTTAAGATTCTCGCCGGCTTTAATCTACTATCGTAATATTCTTTATGCCACTTGTATAGCTTTTAATTAAATTTTAGAGTATTTCATCGACACGAGCTCGCATAAAGTTGCAAACTGTCGAACGTCCTCAAAGCTTCGATCGCACCACGTGGTTGGGTGCGAAAGTCTTCAGAATCTCTCCGCTTAATCGCATTTTCGTAAGTTTTTTTTCTCTCTCGTTTTCTTCTTAGCTTTTGATTAAATTTAAGAGTAAATTTTCATCGTCGAGCGATCGCCAAAAGTTATAAACGGACAGTCGAACGTCCTCAAAGCTTCGATCGCACCACGTGGTTGGGTGCGAAAGTCTTCAGAATCTCTCCGCTTAATCGCATTTTCGTAAGTTTTTTT
>JACGAQ010002287.1:0-43409 GCA_014119065.1 Orius insidiosus | reverse complement strand
GGCGATTCTATACAAGATTCTCGGGGTCAAACTAACTTCAAAAAAAAAAAAAATCTTAGGAATTTCTTATTGACACAATCTCTTCATTCTCCTTCCATTCGGTCTTATCGTTGTTTATTGACGTCTTCGTATAATTTATTACAAAAGACGATGAGAAATTTTTTTGTTTACTTCATTTTAAAAAAATCTACCTAAAAAGCTTTTTGAGAGATAAATAAACGGCGAAATCGGGCTTTAAAAGATGAATAAATAGAAGAGAGGAAAAAAAAATGGTTCAGGTCAATTAACTCTCGAATCCGAGACGACGATTTCCAAACCCATATTTTCCGTTCGTGCTCGATTAGCCGGAAAAGCACGTGTTATACATACGGACCACGTGTTGCCGGTTCGAACTCGACGTTGCCGAGTATAATTGCTACAAAGAAGGGGCCAGGGGGGGAGGTTGACCCCCGGGGGGCTTCTGAAGGTGTCCCGACGTCGCGCGTTAAAGGGCCCATGGAAATCCAGACAGCTTTAATGACGTCATCGGTTTTTAATCAAAATCTGACGTGCATCGGGTGTTTCACAGCAGCCATAATAGGTATAAAACGACTAATAGAAGCATAACGTTACTAATGCCAATGTACAATATGATGCACACACTTCACATCCAGGGATACCAACTTTTCGACACCTAGGTATATTAATAACAAATTTGAGAAAGTGAGAGGTTTATTTCATTCTTGACAAGTTAAAGGGGGTTAAAACGAATTATGGGGCGTTTGTCAGAGGGATCGGCGGACTGGGGGGAGTAGGTGACAATTGTCTGCTTTTCGGTTTGTTTCTAACCACCTGTTGCGCCCACTTCCCCGCTCCGCCGCCCGAAAACCATCAACCCTCCCGTCCCGGAAAACCCGATCTCTTTTCCCCTCGTTTTAACTCACCCTCTAACCAAACAGTTTAACCCGGTTTGTTTCTAGATTTGACCCAGTGAACGTTTTTTTTCCCCTTCCACTCTCTCCATCGTAGTCAGAAGTAGATTTATAAGCGGTTTTTTCCAACCCTTCTACGTCTTTAACGGTGGACATTGAATCTTTTTTAGACCTCCCAACAGTTCCCATTGTCATTCACGTTAAAAACACGAAAATCAGTAGAATTAGACAAAACAGTCAAATTACCAGTGTTCGAAACCCTCACCCCGAAAATTTTTTGTAGGAAACTTTATAATTAAAAGGTATAATTTTTATCAATTAAATTTTAAACTTCGGGCAGTCATTTCGAAGAAAAAATTACCTTAAAAGAGCACCCCTCCCCTTATCTTGGTGACCTCTTTCCTGGCTACCAAAGAATTCCTTCAGTTCTTATTTTACTGGGCAATAATAATATTATACAGGGTGGTTCGTAATGTATGGATCACCCCATTTATTTTTAAATTATTGAAGATGGGGGAGGGGGCGCTAAGGTAAACCCCTGCTTTTCCAATGAATTGATTGCAATAATTAACGAATAATAAATAAATAATTAATTAATAATCAATCAGGGATTTCAGGGCAAAATAGAGCAACGTTCAGTATTAACTTCCTTAAAGAAGTTATTGTGATACCCTGCACGTCGGGTTTTTGGGGATGGGTCTTCCAGACACCTGAGGGTCTTTTTTAAAGTCATGAAAGTAGTCAAATCAACTGAAAACATAGCGTAGATTACAAATCTGGATTAAAGTACTGGTTTGAAGAGCTTCCAACGAAAACATCCTTAAAGAGAAATAACAATATAGGAGGGAAGTATGTAGGAGGGGAAGTACAACGGAGTGGACGTAAAACGGAGGGGAAGTAAATGGGAGGGGAAGTATAACAGAGGGGAAGTGTAAAGGAGGAAAAAATAAGGGAGGGAAGTTTTTTTTTTTTTTTAACGAAAATTTTCCGGTTTTTTTTTTTTGAAAAATTTTTAATTTTTTTTAAAATTTTCGAAATTTTTTAAGTGTCAAGGTAGAAATAATGGGCTTTTTGGCCTAGGGATGGCCTCTCGTAATGGGTAGAAGTATGAAATTTCTCCCTACTAAAAAAAATAATAATAAAAAGTAGCAATTTTTTTACACCAAAAATTCTTAAAAAATATAAGGGGTAATTGGTGAAAATTTGGTGAAAATCGGACCAATGGTTCGCAGCAATTTTTAAAATTTCAAACAGACAAATTTTTCGAAATTCAAAATCGCCTCGTTACATTCTTCTTCACCGGCTAAAGAAATTTGTGTGAAAATTAGGTGAAATCGGTTGAAAACTGTGGCCGTAAAGGGTTCTGGAAAAAAATGCTACGGACGGCCGGACGGCCGGCATCACAATAACTTCTTTAAGGAAGTTAATTAAAAAGGTGATCCACACATTATGAACCACTGTATACAGGAAGATACTAAGAAATCGATTTTTTATATAATCTATTTTTTATTTATCTATTTTAAGCGGTGGATAATTGAGAAACGTGGTTCTCCAAGTTTAAATTGAAATTTGCATACTCGGACAACGCCCTTCATTTCCAAATTTATGAAATCGCCAACTACTTGCGCATATTATTTTGAGGGTATAACATTTTTGTCTTTTATTAACTTCTTCGTAAAATACACATAACCCACCTTTGTGTAAAAAAAAAAAAAAAACGAGTTTCATCTCTGAGCCAAAAATGAAAACAATTATTTCAATTAAAAATTTCAAAAAATATATAATGCAATGGTATAAACAAAAAATATTTTTTATTCTACGAAGTCATTTATTTTTAAAACATAACCCCCCCAAGCGTCATTAATTATTTAAATTAACAATACATTGAATTTAGTTAGACTAATTAAAAACTATCAAATATTCATTCAAAGATTATGAAATAATAATTTTCGAAAGGGATTTTAGATTTTTTTTTTTCTTGAGACTTTGATCGATGATATCAAAAGGGATCTTGATGGCCTAATTTTAAGCATCTGGAATGAAGGAATACTTACATTAAATGCTGTTGTCTTTGGTATAAGAATACAGAGGCTGAGAGCCCAAAGAAGCAGTAAGGGTTTCCTCATAACTGCTGCAAAAAGAAAATATAATTAAACAAAGTAATATTATTCCCTAACTATGTACTAATTACCCAAAAAGGCTAGACATGTTTTTAATTTCTAATCAACTACGATTGCGTAGAAACTATGTGTGAGGGATGGGATGAAAGATGTTAAAATCAACGTATAGTAGTTTAACTAATGCGATTCACTGATTTTTTAACCTTTTTCTCATTTCATTTTTTTTATATCCGTTTCTTTGACGGCTTTTTCGTTTGTTCGGGCATAAAAAAAGGCAGACGTGTTTGTATACTTGGCCATCAAAAGGAGCCGTGCTTAGAGGATAAAAATATGTTCATTTTTATGCAAAAAACGTAAGGAAACGTTTTTAAAGCTTTTTTTTTTTCTTCGTTCTTTTTGTTTTATGCACGGCGACGTCTTCGCCGTCCAGTCAAAAAGGAGAGACCGGAGAAAGTTGGCGACACTGTTGTATCCGAAGCAATTTTTAATATTAGGAATTTTTGAAAAAAATTAGCAACGGAAAAAGTAATATAGCCGTGTAGTAAACACAGTGGTATAAAACAACTCAAAATAAAATGAGAGCATTTGTTTTGATCCAATTCGATATTCACGTCGTATCAAAACAGGTGTGACAACGGAGTTGGCATGGAGAAGGCTTCCGCGGTTTTAGTGCCAGTATGAGTAAGACATTATTCTCCTTGCAGTGTCACCAACATTTTAAAAAAACAGTTACCTAACTCGACTCTTTAGTGCAAATGGATTTCCATGTGAAAAAAAATATCATCACGAATTGAAAGACGAGTATTTGAATAAAGGATTGAATTCTTGAACACTGCGGAGGAGAATTTTTATCCCCGTCCCGCCGCCCATCGCGGGGGGTCCACCGACGTTTTCCTCCCCCGACCCACCCAGTCCAGGACTGTTTAGAAAGGCGGGAAAAAAAGAAAAGAGGAAGAAAAACGAAGAAAAAAATAACACGGTCCCTGAATAATTCCAGGATCTTTTTCGACAAAATCGATGTAAATTCTTGTTTTCCTCCCCATTTTTTTTTAAATATTAAAAGTCAATTATATTTTCGAGTCACGAAAAAAATTGAATTGCCCAGGCCCCAAAAAGATTTAAGGCGGCAAACTCCACGAAAATGACAATTTTTTAAAGAAAAATATTTCATCGTTCATTTCAATAAATTAAAAAAATAGGTTGGCTGAACTGTTTTAAAATGAGAGCACTAAATACGAAGAAAGTAAGTAACATTAAACGTCGCTACGAGGCCAAAGGGTATGATTTCCAGGAAAAAGTGATGTCACAACTATGTAAAATTCCTGAAAACGTAGTTGGTTCCCTGAGAAATGCGACGTCACAACCACAAAAGACAAACTTAAGGAAGAGAGGGATATGGGACTGCTTCTTTTGCGGACTTTTGCTTATTTTGATCAGAGGATAATGAACCTCAGGGATACCAATTTCCAGTCACTTTTCCCACGGAAAATTTCTTCCCTTCAAAATTAAATCGAAAACGCAGCTTCTCGCCAAAGTTCAGCCAACTCAACATAATTAAAACAATAAAAAGCTTAAGTGGTTTTTTTAAGCAGGTGATTCAGAATTTTCAGGAAAAACGCCGGAAAATCACTTTTTAAGACAGGAAGAGATAAAAATTAAATTTAACTTTGACGTTATCTGTAAGACTGTGAATTACTTCATTATCTTTATTCACACATTTTATTTTAAAGTGTAAATCACAAAATTAAGAAGAAAAAATTAAGTAGGTGCTAAACTGTAATTTTCAGAACGTGATGGTTTATCCATGACACTTAAAAAAACAGTGCTACCAATTTTTTTAGTTCACAAAATCATGAAATTCTTTCTTTTTTCCCAGTCTTAGTTATTGCAAGCTCACCGAAAAACTTGTGAATGACGTGATTCTGTCAGCAAGAAAAAAATATAAAATCTTGAGTCATCTATTAACATTTTTTCTTTTTCCCACAACTATAAATTGAAAGAAATTTAAAATTAATAGTGAACTAATTTGAGATTCCTTTGGACATTTACAGTGTTGCCAACTTGTGAGGAGAAGTGCCATAAGATGCCTAAACAGAGAATCCTAAATTTTCGTCAAGGTTAAAATTTTTAATAATTAGTCCATAAGTAAGTAAAGCATAAAATGTTTTCAAAATAATGACTAAAATCGCAATTAATATCAGTACACGATATTTAAAAACTACCAAAAAGATCATATGAAATGATTTTAACTTCGGTTAATTTCGGCACATAGCTTCATTCCCAAAAAATTCATCCGTCATCTCATCACTACTGAAAAACACTAAGTAAACGAAATTTTTATTTTTAAAAAGTTATAATAATTTGATTTACCTACTAAAATTTTCTACAAAAAAGAAACACCTAAAAACTGATGAAAATGTAAAACTGAAACTCATTATTTTCAATGTATGGACCCAAAAATTAATTTAGAATTGTTAAAATATAATGTACCTTCATGGAAAAATTGAAATTTTGATCAAAAAAGGGTTAGGGCATAAATTTTTAATACTTCTCGTCGTAGGCCTAAAATTTATTTCAATGATTCCTAAATTATAAATTTTATTTAGTACTAAAAGATGAATCCCTAATAAATAATATGTGTCGGTATACTATGTAGAGAAAATTGTGTAAAAAATACTGGTTCTAATGAAATTATTCCAAAATTTGAATTAAAATGTCCCTTTTTGCAATCAGGTTGGAGAGTAATTCCTAATATAAAAAACACGTGTTTTTCAATGCTTACCTTCGGTCACAAGTTGGGCTTTCAGCACACAGAACAGAACTGAAGCCTGCGGTCGGTTGTTTGGTTCTTCGCTGATGGGGCGGGCGGGCGGAGTGGGAGTAACCCCCATCCTTCCCCCCCGCGAGGGCCAACAATCACGACCTAACCATCAAAACGCCGGTAGATGTTCTCCACATAGCTAAATAATTCGAGATAAAAAACGACGGACGGACGGCACCACAGACGACCTCATGATCGGCCAAGATCACTTATCACTTATCAGTTTTCCTCCGCGGGGTCTGGAAGACCCTTTTTCCATTTACCTCGGAGGGTATCACAATAACTTCTTTGAGGATTTTATTACCCAAATTCAGATATTTCAAGGTTTTGGGCTTGAAGGAGAGAAGGATTGCCCCGAAACAAAAAAAAAATCTTGAAAAACCCTTCACCAACCGTAGCAACTGTAGCTATTACACCAAAAAGTTATGTCTTGTCACTAAAGTTTTTCGGTATATCTAAAAAATCAAAATGATAGTGTTTAATCCATCTTTATAAAGTTGCTTTTAGTTGTACAGGCCGAACTTGTTTACTCGTGAGTCATAACATAACTTATAAGTCATCATAAGTAAAGAAAAAAAAAGGTGTGAGCAAGGTTTTATTTTAAAAAGGCAAAAGAGCCCCTTGCCGAAACCCGCATAACGTTTTAAATATTCAAGACGACTAACAGCAGACCCCCGCCGGCCTAGAAATACCTACAGACGTGAAAAACCTTTTTTTTTTCTCTCTCTTTCCCTTTCCGTCTCTCTCTATCCCTTTTTTTCATCTCACCTTCCGAATCCCAAATCCGACATTTTAAATCGTTAAAATTTCGACCTTTTGACCAAAAGATTTTTTTTTTCTACACCCGAAAGAAGGTGGGGTTTAAATTAGAAAGACGTGTTAACAATGGTTTTAGAATAATAAAAGGAGTAGGTGCAGCCGTACGGCCTGAATTCAAAAACAGTCTAATAGAGGAGAGATAGAAAGGAGCTTTAATTAACCATGAATGTCTCATGTGTGGTTAAAAAAATTTTTTAAAATTTTTTAAAACTCCACTCTTTACTTTCCTTATATTCACTCCCAAACTTGTCATAAAAATGTGGGGACCTATGGCACCGATGGCGCTCCCATACGGAATTTATCTTGAATTATAACATCCATGATGTCTGATAAGATGGTAACAATTTATTTTAATACGATGTTTTATTTTCGAATGCCGGTTTTTTTAACAATATTTGCCATGGTAACATACGGTCTTTGCTGGTCTTTTGACATTTTCCTCCATAGCTTGCCGGATTCAGAGGCAACCTGGAAAAAAAAAGGGTTGAGTTCTTTGAACATCCATGGTTGAAGCCTCACCTTGCAGATACTACATGTAGGATGCCTCAATAACATAAATTTATTCAAATTAAAAAATGGAACTCTCGTCATTTTTACGTTGCTGCAGTCCACCTCAAAATAATCGGCCAATTTCTTAATTATGATTCTCAGATTTTCCACCGTCTCCTCCGTTGAAAAGTCCGAAGTTTGATTCGGCGGCGCAGTAACCTTAGCTTCATCACCTACACAAATATCCAAACAATATTTACAGCATTCAATTATGCACAATATTTTTTTTATAAGTAAGCATATTTTTCAAAATGTTGAATAACAATAACCAGAATGAAACCAGAATAACCAATAACAGAGGAAGAAATGTACCAGGTATCTCATCAGCACTTCGGCTTAAAAAGCCTCATCAGGTGAGCTGTTTCCTGTATCACAATCTATGTTTTTACCTACAGAGAGTTTGTGGATGCAATGGGAAGTTTAATACGCTTGAACCTCATAATTGATTACAGTTCTCCGAAAGACAGAGCCAAAATCGCTTTTAAGCTGAAACGCGTCGTGAAATACCCGGTATCAACGATTTGAAAAAAGATACTGCACGACCGGTAATAAAATATGGAAGTAGCCTGACAAGGTTTATTACTCCGAAACCGGTCGTGGAATATCCTTTATTTCTTATTCTCTCTCCCTCTTTAACTAATATTTAGAACCATATTCAATTATCAATTTTTTTACCTGTCTTTGACATCTCAAAATTATTTTTCTTTTAACAATACTAAACAATACTACACTAAACAAATGATTAACAAATTAGAAACATGTGTATTTTTGCATTTTTAGTCTAATAAAGGCTCGCAGGAAAAAAAGATAAGCTATCAAAAACACTCCGATTTTCAGAGTTTCTCAACACCCTGTATACCGATCGACTTGAAATTTTAAGTATTTACTCATATCGAATCAGAGAAGACGTTTAGCATATTTGAAGTCAATTGGTATGCAGGGTGCTGAGAGAGATACCCCAAAAACGCAAATTGTAGACATAAACAAGGTACCGTTCGTACTTTTTGAACTTTCAGTCAGGTTTTGCTTGGCGGGGCGGAACGCTGCCGCGTTCCTAGATCAACAAAACCACGAGCAATAATATATTTTTAAAGCTGGCAGGAATATGTACTTGGAAGTCTCTTATGTAATGCCAGTTATCAAGTTATTTTTCCGCCTTCCGAAATTTTTTATATTCAAAATCTATTGCTATAGCTTCTCTTCATGTTTAGTTGATTTTAAGAATTTTCAACAATTTATAATGTAGCTTCTCATTGAATGTTTTCCCAAATTCTATTAGTCTCCCGCCAATTTTCGAAATTCCCGCCATAAAAGTCGATGCATCAACTCGATTATTCCGAAACATAAACAAAGAACAGCTGTGCCAAGGATAAGAAACGTCAACTGCGTAATATCAACGTCCTTAATAACTTCGCAAATCTTTATTTTAAATCATTTAATTTATTATCGTTTATTTTATTAATTGTTTAAACAATTACCATGCTCGAGTTGGAAGTTCAACCTGAAAGATCTCTTGGGTGTGAGCAATGGGAGTTTATTCTAGGTGAGAATTTTTTTCTATAACAAAAGAATTAGTTTTTGGAACTTTCTGATTATTTTTTTCTTGTTCTAGGAATGCATTTTTCGCAGGCTGTTCTCATTCTTCAGTCACAGGTCGGAATCATCAGGGATATCCAAGTGGTTTATTCAGACTCGGTAATTTTTTGCATCTTGATTCGATAAGTTTATATAACTTTTATTTTCGTATTAGAACCCACTGAGCAAAGATTTAGAAATCGACCTTTCCAAAGATGGAATTCGATTGAAATTCGATCCGATAAGCCAGCGACTCAAAACGATCGAAGTCTATAACTTGAAATTAGTCAAGCTTAAATATTGGTACGTATTAATAAATTATTCCTCAAGCACGGCCCATCTTTTTAACCCTTTCGAGACCGCAGGCGACTTTAGTTGCCCAGCGGGAAGCCTCTCTAAGATATTTAATACCTTCGCTTCCCGTGGCGCTAGCGACATGCAAAAAATGTCCATCTGTTGGGGAAGAAATGAACTACATGATGATCGTATCGCTCGTCGCTTTCTGTGCTTTGCTTGGTGCTGGGAGCGGTCGGGGATAAGTGAGGGGAAAAGTGCTGCGCCAGTAGCGCAGAGAATCCGGCGTCAGATGCGGTCTCGAAAGGGTTAAAGCAAATGTTTTATCAAATAGAAATGAATAACACATAATATTAAATGTGGTCCTGTTCACTGGCAACTTTTTAGTTTCAGCTACTAAATAATTGCCTCAGGGCCTATTTAAGGAGTGAGCCTATTTATAGGAGTGAGTCAATCCGGCTATTGCTTATCCGCGGTTGCCAGCCATTACCGCGGATAATCGGGATTCTATATTCATTTAAATTTTGAAAAATGAAGTGGACCCTCCAAAATTTTAATTTTATTTCAGCGGTTTGATATTTAATTCAACTGATGTTTTGCCGACTATGGACCAAATTGAGCATTCTTTTGGAGCGACACTTCCTGGTTACTACTCACCAAATTCTGATGATTACATTGTCTACTTTCGAGGCGTCTCTTTCTACTTTCCCGTCCAAAAAATTCAAGTAAATGTTGATAATGTTGATTAAAATTAGTTATTTGTGTATTTCTTGTAGAGTGAGGAAGGGAATAAAAAGGTTCCCATGCCTTGGGTTGGACTGATGACAATCTATTCCGGAAGTTCGGAGCGATGCGACGAAATTGCTCCTTTGCCACTTTCGTGCTATCAAGGTCAAGTTTATTTGTATCGCATCGGTGTTTTGAAAGAAGGCCATGGTCGACTTCGACTTTGCCTTTATACAACAGGAGCTACTCGATCTTTAGAGCCGAAGAAAGAAAACCTGACCCGGACTGTCTCGTTGGGCGAGTCTGGACAAGCGATCGCAACAAGTTTGGGCGCTCCGAATCGAATATTCTTCAAATCCGAAGACAAAATGAGAATCCACTCTCCTTCAAATCGCCGCCGTGCTTCAGACCGTTCTTCCGACTACTTTTTCAACTATTTCACCCTCGGCATGGACGTTTTATTCGACGCCAAAACACAAAAGGCCAAAAAATTCGTCCTTCATACTAACTATCCTGGGCATTATAATTTTAATATGTATCACAGATGCGAGTTTTTGATAAATCTTCCTGTCGATCGACCTGAAGGGAATGAATCGTCCATTCAGGTTACAGCGTATACCAAATGGGATGCAATTTCCGATAGGTTGGATGCAAGTCCTCGTCCTGTTGTTTTAAATCGAGCATCGTCGATCAACACGAAAAACTTTTTTGGTGCAACTCGTTGCTATGGATACCGCGACTTTATATTTGAAGTCATGCCAAACCAACACATCGCTTCAGTCACAATTTATGAAGAAGAAAACGTTTAAATTTAAGATGGCTAAAACTCTTTTCTTTTTGAAAGACTTCTATTGTATCCAGGATCTTCTTATCTAGAAGTATATGAAAAGGACATAATCTTTCATTTGACTTTTTTTCTGTGTTTAAAATTAATTAAGTGGCGAAGAAAGTGTGGACACAATCTAGTGGTAGATATCAAAATGTTTATTATTGGCATCTCTTAAGTGATATGACGATTATTTATCATTTTTTATCCGTTAACAAGCAATACTTTAATACTTAAACAATCATGAATTATTTCTTAATAGCCAAAATGGTTTGCTCTGCCGTTGGCATTTGTGTATTTTTGAAATACATATCCAAAATTTTTGAAGACAATTTAGGATCTGATAAATTTTGAGAACTCCTGTTATAAAAATGTATTTTATTTATAATTTACCCAATACAAAGTTGCAATAAGCCAGCTCATTGTGTTTTTGTAATCTTTCATATATTGTAAATAATGTACAAAATTAGAAAATTATTTTTTATTTTGTTTTATTCAAAAATAATAATTCAATACTATAGAAAAGTAGTCTCTATGCACTGAACCCTTTGCATCTTCTGACAAAAGGGAAAAACTTTTTTTCTTTTTTGGAAGGTTTTTTTAAATGAAAAAACGAAAAACGCAGAAAAATTAAAGTGAAACGAGTTTTTGAAGGGGGTTAAACGTAGTATTTGTATTTTCCAGTCCCATTCGCGTTGTTCATGGCCTCGTCGTGGACCTGGTATGAGATGATTTCATGCGTCGGGTAGCAAATAACTTCTTTCAGTTTCATCCTTAAAAATAAAAATTTATTATGAATTTAATACAATGATAAATTCCTTACCCGATGGTAATGATTTCTGAAGTGTTATTTTCGCACTCTGTAGTCCAGAGTCCGATCTTGTTCGCTTTCGCTCGGATATTTATCGTTGCTCCGTTAATCCTGTTGTTCAATCCGGTGAAGTTCTCCCCGATCATGTTCAAAACCTGAAATTCATAATTAAAGAGAAATGATTGCGATAAATGATTGTACGAGTTCAAGCCAATATTGGTCGAGCATCGGAGACTTCTTGTCCAGGTTTAAGATCCATCGGCCTCCACGTTTGTTAAAGTCGTCCTCCCACATCGGCTTGATTCCCTTTTTAAAGAGCGAATAGTCGCAGCCGGGGCGCAACTGGCTCACAGGTTTCACGTGGTTGAAAACGCTGGAAAAAAAAGTTATCACAAAAAACGATGTCGGCCATTTTGACAAACTTACCACCAAAAATCTTCGACGGTGCTGAAACTTCCGACTTCCATCAAGCATTCCGTCCAAGATTTTGTCCTGTTTGAATCCAAGTACCAAAGGGTCCAAGTGTGCTCGAGCGGATGTTTGTAGTTCCAGTACGAAAACAATTCCATTTTCTCTCTTTTTTTTTACAAAAATATTCCTAAACGATTACAAAAAAATTGTGTGATTTTGCCCGTAAAAAAATTATTAAAAAGAAAAAAATATGTTCTGAATCCAATATGATTCAAAAAACTAAAAAAAATATTTACCTTTTCGATCCGTTTCAAAATATTTTACTAACTCGTGTTCAAGATTTTTGCTTAAAAACAAAATAGTTTTTTTATTTTATTTTAGGGAAAAAACAACGCTTTAAAATATAAAAAGGACAAAATATAACGAAAGACGATATTATGACCGTAAGAAAATCTGGAAGCGTCCGTCTCGAAGAAAAAAAAAAATGAAGATAAAGAAATGGTATCTTGATTAGCCCAAGTATTATTTTAGTTCATAAGAAATTCCGTCGGAGCGAAGCGTCCAGACGAATATCCAATCGAAACCCTGGATCTAAATTCGACCACTTTGAAAATAGTGTTATCACGATAAATAAAATAATATTAATCATAATTAATCATTGCTCATTTCTTGGACCTTTATTAACGCAGAAACAAAATTTTGATTGCGAATAAACCTAAGTTTGGTAGTAAATTAAGTGATAATTATAAAATTTAAAAATTTTAAACAAATAAAAATATTAATTAAAAAAAATTGAACTTCGACGATTCGGAATCTTAGGAAACCTCGTTTTAGTTTTATGTACCTATTCTCTTTAATGTCCTATGGAAATTGAACTTTTGTCGGTTTCGGTTGGTAACACTGCTCGAAAAATTTAATATTGTGTTTTTTTGAATTTCAATGAGGGAGGTTTATTAAATCGAATACCCAGGCATCTGGAATGTCTTTTATTGGAAGACCTTCCGCGGCCTCCCCCTTCTCCGTAAGCGTCGTACGACCTTCTATGATTACCGGACGTGCACTTTCACACTTCCAACCCCTTCAGGAATCCCACAAATGGGGCCAAAAGGCTCATTTTACCCCGACCGCCCAACGTATTCCGCTCGAAAACTTCAAATTTTGTTCTTTAATTAATTTTAATTAAAGATGCCTCGTCGTGGAGGGGAAAGGGGGGTGGTCAAAAGAAGTGGGAAGCCATTGATTTTTTTTGCTGATTCGTCCGAAACGGGAGGTTTTTAACCCTCGAATTTTTTTTCTTTTATTTTTTCATAGTCCAAATGTGAAACCGAAAGGATCCCATTTTTATGGGAATTCAGTGGCCGAGAATGGCCGTAAGTATTTCTAAACATTACAGCATATTTATTTTTGCAGAACTTTTAAAAAATACATAATGTACTCAAGAGTCAAACAATGATGCTAGCAACCAGTACTGCCAATAATATCAATAAGGGCAGATAAAGCAACATTTTTTCATATAAGCCCAAAGAGTGCAAAATATTTCTTAAGGCAAATATTACAATTCCGCCAACCAATTTGTTTCACAAAATGAAACAAAATTTATGAAAAAATAAAGTTGTCGATAGGAAAATTCGTAATTTGAAATACGGATCGAGGAAATAAATTTTCAGCATCTGTTTCGAAAAGTACTGGTTTCAAGAGCTTCCAACGAAAGAGAAGTAGAGAAAACTTCCTAAAAGAGAAGTAAAAATATAGGAGGGGGAAGTATTAAGTAGGGGTAAGTATGAAGGTGGGGGAAGTATAAATGAGGGGAGTATAAAGGAGGGGAAGTGTAACGGAGGGAAAAAATAGAAACGGTGGACGTATGAAATTTCTCCCTACTAAAATGATAATTAATGTAGAAAATTGATAATTTTTTTTACACCAAAAATTATTAAAAAATATAAGGAGTATTTGGTGAAAATCGGAACAACGGTTCGGCCGTATCGCAATTTAAAATTTCAAACGTGCATATCTCCGCCATTTTTTCGAAAATCGCAGACGATAATTTCTTGTTCAACTATTCAGGAAGGTTGTGTGAAAATATGGTGAAAAAAGATTAAGAACTGTGGCCGTAAAATGTTCCGGAAAAAATGCTACGGACGGCCGGCCGGCCGGACGGAACCACAGACAAAGTTGAGATCGGTAAAGATTCGATTTTACCCTCCGGGGTCAGATTACTAGATAAAAATTAAAGACTTCGTCTGGCCAGGCCACACGGAACACCCAAATTTCTCCCTACTATATTTTTCGATTTTTTATTTTTTCTCTCTTTTCTGATGTTTCTGATATAATAAGAATGTGGGTATTTTGTGAAAATAATTTGGGAAAGATCGGACCAATAGCGTGGCCGTATTGGTTTAAACAAAACTTTAGTCCGGCGGAACTCCGCCATTTTTGCCAATTTCAAAAAGAAAGCCTTGTTATTTTCAAGCAATCAGCCATCGATACAATTTGTGAAGTCGTGGCCACCCTCTATTTTCAAGTTAAAAGGAAGCTTTTAGCTACAAAAGGAAGATTCTGTGAAATCTGGATTCTGCAAACCCTTTTCTAGACATGGAGCTTGTAATAACTTTTCATCGAGGAAGTTAAAATGCAATAAAATTTTTACTGTACTCTGTGAAAAAGCAAGTTGATTTGCAGAGAAAAGTTCCTGACTCAGATCTTAATTAAAATATTAAAGTATGCAGACACCAAAATAACTACCCAATTTTTTTTTTTTGGATCCTTCAATATTATTTTTAATGAAATCTTTTTAAGCTCAAATATAAACAGGAAGTTTCAATAATAAAATGAGAATTAAGAGAGAAAAAGGACAAACATCCTTTTAGAAACGACTTCAACCCCTTTCCCCCTCCTTTTTTCTTACCCCCACCCCTTATCCCATTTTCCCCCACCACTACCTTTTACCGTAATCTCTTCTAAGAAAAATCATAATAGCAACCTCTCAAAGAAAGAAGAAAAAAAAAAAAAGAGGTTTTGATTAAAAAAATTCATTTTGAAAAGGCGGATGGAAAGAGGTGGTGAAGTTTGGTTTGGAGAAGGTCCTGGAGGGGGGGGGGGCGCCGGTTTCCTTAGAACGATATCCCGAGCGTATCCAAAAGGAAAAAGGTTTATTCGACGGTATTAAAAAAAAAAGTTACTTTTATAAAAATGATTAATATTTCAGGCCTAAAGAGGTAAGAAAATTAAACGAAATATTGCACACAAAAAAAGTGGTCGGGGGATGAAAATTGCGGCCAATAACAATCGACCGTGAAAACTCGACACTGAAAAGAAGAACGAATTTTATTTTTATTTATATTACATTTTCAGTAAAATAAAAAATGAAAATTACTCCCCTCGCCCTTACGATATTATGCTTGCGAGTCTTCCTATTCTACGAAGCAAACCCTTGACATTAATCACTTTGTTTCTGCGAAGTACTTCTAGTCTTTAATCTTCCACAAAGCGATGACATTTTTATCCTATAATCTCCTATAATCTCCCCCCAAATAATGCCACTTGTAGCCTCAAATCTCCTTTTGATCTAATGACTTTTCGTAGTGTTAAATATCCTTAGTGGCATTTGGGTTTTAAAATGAGAGTGGGGGCGACCGGGTGGTTTGGAAGTGGGGGGCTGTTCGGAGGCGGCGGTGGACGCGTCTTTTTCGGCGGGGGAGGTGGCGGAGAAGCCGCCTCCTTTTTACTCCTCATTCCGTCTCAACGCTTTCGCATGGAAAGAACCCGAAGAAGCCACAGCCGCTGAAGAATTTTTTTTTAAACATACACAAAAAACACCTCATGATGCTACAGCGAGGTAATAAAATATTACCCCTTTGCAATTTGCTATCCTTTTTCTACTTTAATTTTACCTCAAATGCTTTTCATTAATACATCGTCAAAAAGATCAAGTATCAAAGTTTTCAATCTATTTTAAGCAAAATATATTTAGTCTTCAGAGTAAACATTTTTTAACAGTTTTCCTTTGATATCATGATAGAAAATTGGCATTTTTATAAACGAAGAGAGAAAAAAATTGAAATTTTTTTAAATGTTTAGTTTTGAAAAATTGATCAATTTTTAAATATTTTACATGTACTTTAACTTTGTGCTGGGAGAAAGAAAAAAACCATGATTTTTGCCAGTTTGAAAATTTGGAAATAAAAATCTGCTATTGATTTTTTTTCTCTCTTTTAAAATTGTAAAACTTTTAGTTTTTAATTATGATTTTTTGAATACGTATTTTGCCTTCAAAAGTTTGAGGGACGATAAGAGGACTTATAAGGCCCTTTCGGACTACAACTATTTTATATCCTCTTATGCCCCCACCCACCAAAATCCCACCCTCCTCGGCCCGCAAACCTCTATTTTCTTACTCGCCTGAAATCCGCACAAAAACTTTTATTTATATTATTTTTTGTCGTGACAAAACCTCAATTCAATTCCACACGAAACGACTAAAAAAAATCATTTTTGCCAACTATTTTTAGCCCAAATCGGGTGAGAAGGTTAATAGTCAGTCTAATTACTAATTAGTTACTAGACTAACTACGTCACAGATTTTTATTCGAGTTAACTTCATTAAAGAGTTATTGTGATACCCTCACGTCAGGTTTTTGGGGAAGGGTCTTCCAGACCCCGGAGGGTCAAATCGAATATTGATCTTTACCGATCTCAACTTGTATGTGGTGCCGGCCGGCCGTAGCATTTCTTCCCAGAGCACTTTACGGCCACAGTTTTTTTGTACTCCAAAACGTGATTTTTGAAAAACTAATTATTAGTACCTATAGATAATTTAACAAATCGTCGCGTAATTTCTAACCCCGGCTATCTCATTTTTATCAATTTTGAGTTAGGCATTGTTTCTGATGGTAAATTTTGTGGAGAATCGAATTCCGTTGGTAGTTTACCCTATTACCAACAGAAAACGCGTAGTTCACGATCTACCCAACAGGTGATTCCAATGAGAAATCCGTATTTTGGCTCTCCTGAAAACCTAGGAAAAATGAGATAGCCGGTGTCAGAACTTACGCGACGATGTATTACGAAGCCATTTCGTGACATCACTACAGTGCTGCCATATTTCATTTGATCTTTAATATCTTGAGTACTTTTGCGAATCGTCGTTAAAGATTCAACATGTACTATCTGCCTTTTGACTACTTATACTCACATACACATTTCGCATAAAAGTTGAAAAATTTTGCCACATATATCAGAATAATCAATGAAACTTGTGTTTGTTTTTACAAAGGCAGTTGAGAAAATATGGAAGAAAATGAGGATGCGGTTAAGACGAAGGATGAAGCAACGACCTGCCTCACGCACTACAATCTGGACGACGGATATGGCTCCTCCAACAGTTCCCCTCACAGTAAGAGAACGAAAATCTAAGTGACCCCCTCCGTTTTATCAATACCCACACTTTTCTAATAACGCGAAAAACTTGTGCCTCAATACCACCGACCATAATTTTTGTTAATAATATTATAAAATTCTAGATTGATGACTTTAATAAATAAATTGAAATGGTGGGTGGTTCTGGGAACGGAGGGTGGAAAAACTATTAAAAGCGGAAGTCTCTTGGTAGTTATATTTAAATCAAGGGTTCGCTCACATGGAAAATTAACAACCTAAAAGGGTTGGAGGGAAAAAGGCTTTTTTTCCTCCTCCCCCTCGCCTCCAAAGGGACAATAATGGTTCAAAACAAAACAATTTTTAAAAAAACTTTCCTATTCATAGCTCCTTTTTTTTAAGAGACAAAAGGGTTTTTTTCCTATTCTTTCACACTTTTCTTTATTAACCCTGAGGGTTGGAAAAGAAAAAGGTACAAATCACGCGTTATGACGTCTATATATGTGACGTAATCTGTCCAGTGTTGCCAATTTCCTTATAATCTACAGGATCGGATGGGAAATTGAAGAGGAAATTTAATGTGCGGGCGATAAAATTCGAGATTTGGGTTTAAACATTATTAAGTTTACAGCCGTTCCCATCTTTATACGGGAAGAAAATTGCGTTTTTGGATGTTATTTTAATTAAAATATTAAGTGAAATTATGACGTTTTCCTAATTGGTTGATTAAAAACCACACCTAGAAATTGTTCCAATTAGAGTTGGAGGTTTATTTTGATTAATTAATTAACTTTAATCAAAAGATTAAATTTTGTATTTTTAGGCTGTGCACAGGCTCAGTACTGCACGCAGAAGAAGAAAAAAGAGTTTCCGGCACTCGCTTTGGAAATAGAGGACGAAAAGCGTAAGAAATGCTGGTTATGAAAGGGGTGTGGATGATTGTGCTGTGTCTAACGATCCTAAGTGCATCGATGCTACTTAGGATTTCAAGGCAGGATTCTAAATGCTAAAAGTGATCAGTGATCACGTTGCTACCTATTGGAGATGCAGCACAAAATCCAAAGCTGTTCCCTTAGAATGATGAGGATTCGATGTTTCAGGATGCCTGGAGGTAAGATTGATTGATGGAGTGTTGAAGACGGACGTAGCCCCTCGGGACGAGAGGGAGACATGGGGGCGGGACATGGATTTCCTCCTTTCAATCATCGGTTTCGCGGTAGATCTCGCGAACGTTGGCGTTTTCCGTACCTCTGCTACAGGAACGGTGGAGGTGCATTTTTGATACCCTACACGCTCATGCTCGTTTCGGGGCGATCCTCTCTTCTACATGGAGCTCGTCCTTGGCCAGTATAACCGCCAGGGTCCGATCACCGTCTGGAAGATCTGCCCGATGTTCAAAGGTGCTGGGGTCTGTGCGGTGGTCGTCGCATTTTTTGTCTCGTTTTACTACAATGTCATTATCGCCTGGTCGCTTTATTTTTTTGTCGGCTCGATGGGAAACGAACTCCCTTGGCTCCATTGCAACAACACCTGGAACTCCCCCGACTGCTCATCATTTCAAGGCATACTCAACGATACGTTGAACATCTCTGCCGCCAACGAACGAAGTCCTGCAGCCGAATATTTCAAGTATAAACAAAACAAATTTTTAATTTATAAAGAAATTAATTTTTTTAACTTTTCAGCCGTGGAGTTCTTGAATATAAAAGTACAGGATTTGGAGATTTAGGTTACCCAAAATGGCAGCTTGCATTGTGTTTGTTTGTAGTCTACATAATGCTTTATCTGTCCTATTCAAAGGAGTGAAGTCGACAGGGAAAGTGGTTTGGTTGACAGCAACTATGCCATATGTCGTATTAGCGATATTATTGGTGAGAGGTCTTATGCTTCCGGGTGCCATCACAGGAATTAAGTATTATCTTCAACCTGAGCTTTCCAAACTGCGTGAGCCGCAGGTTTGGGTTGATGCAGCAGTTCAGATATTCTTCAGCGTAGGAGCGGGCTTTGGAGTCCATCTCAGCTACGCTAGTTATAACAATTTTAAAAACAACTGCTTCCACGACGCTTTGATAACATCAGCGGTGAACAGCTTCACTAGTTTCTTCTCAGGCTTCGTTATATTCACTTATTTGGGATTTATGAGTCAAAAGCACGGAATACCGATAAGTGACGTCGCCGACGAAGGTCCTGGCCTTGTATTTCAGGTCTACCCCGAAGCAGTCGCGACATTACCCGGGAGCCATTTTTGGTCTTTACTTTTCTTCTTTATGCTCATCATGTTAGGATTGGACAGCGGTGTAAGTAACGTTAGTTTAGTGTTTTTTCTTTTCATGAAATTTTCTAGATGGGTGGTTTGGAATGTGTTTTGACCGGACTGCTAGACGAGTTTGGGAAGCATTTTGGACATGTGAAATATTTACGTGAGCTCGCGACGGCGGTTATCGTCGGAATGAGTTTCACCGTCGCATTAATCAACACCACCCCGGTGGTATTTTCTTCTTCCATATGCTCGACACCTACGCCGCGGGACTCTCCCTCTCTGCTCCGCGCTTTTTGAAGCAATCGCTGTCTCTTGGTTCTACGGGTTGGAACGCTTTTGCCAAGATGTACACGATATGCTCGGCTTCAAGCCGGGCATTTATTGGAGAATTTGCTGGAAATTCGTCTCACCCTTCCTTCTCAGCGTAATAATAAAAATATTGTTGCTTATGTAGGAATCGCAACCTAAATTCTCACTTGAACTTCACTTTACTTACCTAAAACAAGCTAAGGGGATCGGGGATCCTCCCGGAGGATAGAGTATTAACATATTAGCATAGTTCTCCCAGTTACGAGACTGAGGGTACAACCGATAGGGAAACTTCAAATTATGAAGGCCTCAACTGTTATGGGTAATCCCACATAGCAAGCATAGGAAGCCCCCCAGGATATGGGATGACTGATGGTAGGCCTAGACAGGCTATCATAAAGCTATCGTGTATCACTCCCATATTTTAAGATACCATTGATTTGCTTATTTGTTGCAACTTCGTCCCAATGGATTACTGCATAGCTAACTGATCACGTTACAGGCGGTCATCGTGTCAGGCTTGATCAACCATGAGACGCTCATCTACGGCGACTACGTTTACCCCATCTGGGTTCAAGCGATAGGCATCACCATCGGCATCACCTCGGCGTTGATGATACCCGGATTTGCCTTGTTCGAAATCATCCGAACGAAAGGAACATTCAGAGAGGTAACATTGACCGGAAGAAGTTGTCAAATTTTGATTTTTTTTTAAGAAAATTGCGTTGAGCATTTCACCCCAAGAAGAGCATGAACACATTCGCACCACAGGCGACGTCAGCAGGTTCCGACTTCGCCACTGGCTTTACATTTAAAACCCTGTCGCTTACCTTGCCGTCCACCCCCTCTTCCTTAATCCCTTTCAAGTACTTAATATTCAGGTGTCGCCACTATCGCACACCTTTTTTATCGAATTAGTTAGTTTTGCGGACCAAAATTTTAGACGAATAATTCGTAGTACAAGTATTTTACGTTCCGATGGAACTTAGCTAAAGAGAGATAGAGAGAGTATTATACAAATTCTATAAATTTATAAAGAGATGTATATATATTTTATGTTTGTCAAAAGCAGCCATTTTTGACAAACTAGAGCAAAAAAGAGAAAAACCAGCCATTTTTCTCTTTGAGGTTTTTAAAATGTATTATTAGTAAATAAATTATTGGAGATATTGTGTTTCATTGTGCGCTAGCCTGAGGAGGAGAGGCAGTAATAACTTTTGCTCTTAAACAGTAATAGTTTTTATGTTAACAGGATTTTTTAAAGCACTTTTTTGGTTATTATTAACAAAAAAAGCAATTTTTTGTCGTAAATGCGTCATCTAAATTTAGTTTTCGTCAACTTCGTGTTCCTGGTCGTCGAATTCCGCGTCTTCGTCAGCGGTGGCTTCCTGCAAAAATGAACAGTATTAGTGGTTTTATAATAAAATTAGGTAGAATATTGTAGAAGAGGTAAGCTTGTGATGAAAATGTTTACCTGGTATTGTTGGTATTCGGAAACGAGATCGTTCATGTTGGATTCGGCTTCAGTGAATTCCATTTCGTCCATGCCTTCTCCGGTGTACCAATGCAAGAAAGCTTTACGCCTGAACATAGCAGTAAACTGTTCGGAGATCCTCTTGAAAAGTTCTTGGATGGCGGTCGAGTTACCGATGAAGGTAGCCGACATTTTGAGACCACGAGGAGGAATGTCGCAAACGGCGGTCTTGACGTTGTTCGGGATCCATTCGACGAAGTAGGACGAGTTTTTGTTTTGGATGTTGAGCATCTGCTCGTCGACTTCTTTCATGGACATACGTCCACGGAAGATGGCGGCGACGGTGAGGTAACGTCCGTGACGCGGGTCGCAGGCGGCCATCATGTTCTTAGCGTCGAACATCTGCTGTGTAAGTTCAGGAACTGTGAGAGCTCTGTATTGTTGGCTACCACGTGATGTCAACGGAGCAAATCCGGGCATAAAGAAATGAAGCCTGGGGAAAGGCACCATGTTGACAGCCAACTTTCTCAAATCGGCGTTCAATTGACCAGGGAACCGAAGGCAGGTAGTCACTCCGGACATGGTCAATGAAACCAAATGGTTAAGATCACCGTAGGTCGGGGTCGAGAGCTTCAACGTTCTGAAGCAAATGTCATATAAAGCTTCGTTGTCAATACAGTAAGTTTCGTCGGTGTTCTCGACAAGTTGATGTACGGATAATGTTGCGTTGTAGGGTTCGACGACGGTGTCGGAAACTTTAGGACTTGGGACGACTGAGTAGGTGTTCATTATACGATCTGGGTATTCCTCACGGATTTTGCTATCAATAAAGTTCCCATACCGGAGCCGGTACCGCCTCCAAGACTGTGAGTGAGTTGGAACCCTTGAAGGCAATCGCAGCTCTCAGCTTCTTTACGGACAACGTCCAAAACGGAATCGACTAATTCAGCACCTGGAAACAAAAAATTTATCTCGAGTTCGAAACCCAACCAAAAAAAGTTACCTTCTGTGTAGTGGCCTTTAGCCCAGTTGTTACCCGCTCCTGATTGACCGAAGACAAAATTGTCTGGACGGAATATTTGTCCGAAAGGTCCAGAACGAACCGAATCCATGGTACCGGGTTCCAAATCGACCAATATCGCCCTTGGGACATATTTACCAATTCCTTTGCTTGACGCTTCATTGTAATACACGTTAATCCTTTCCAACTGCAAGTCGGAATCTCCGTGGTAGGCACCAGTCGGGTCGATACCGTGCTCGTCGCTTATTATTTCCCAAAACTGAAAAACAATAACTCCTTTAGAAGAATCTGATATTTTTGAAGTAATGGCAGTATTTCTAGTACCTAATCTAAAAGTCGAATCATACATCATCGACCCCATTTAACAGCTATAAAAGCATGTTTAAACACGAAATCGATGACGTCACAGTTTAACCCCCGGACAGAAAGGCTTTGAGTTTTAAAAACACGTTTAAACACGACAACTACAAAACTCCCACACATTCAATTTCCTCGCGCTGCTATAAATTAACATCAATTATGTGTTTCCAAAACTAAAAACAATTATAATGAACTTATAATTTTCCTTGAGCTCCATCATTATCGCAAGTGGGTCGTTTCGAGATGAAAGGAAAAAGTTTAAAAATTTTCTTCGCAAGTGGCGTCGTTTTCTTTTCATATCGTCCAAGGGATATTGACTCACCATTCCGCGAAGAAAAAAAAGTATATATCCAATAAAAAAATTTCAAATAAATAAACTTTTATCTTCGCTATTGACTTTTTTAATAGAACGGTTGTAAAAGTGTCAATTGTTAAAATTAACATTTTTTTCTATTTTTCTTTTCCCTAATATTAATTTTTTAAATAGGAAAAAAATAAGATTAAAAAAATCCCTTGACTTATTTTGATAATCACTCCACAACTGCTGGCACAAAGCAAAAATAAATTGCAAGGGTCAACTTTAGTGAAAATTTGATTTCTACAAAAAGTTCTTAGTTGATTTTAAGCTTAAGCTAAGCGTTTTGGAGATAAAAGATAAATAAAAAATATTTTGCTAGGTACCTACACCAGGAAGCTATGATTTTTTTTTTTTTTTTTAAGAAAAGGAAAAACTTACTTTGGCTCCAATTTGGTTGCCGCACTGGCCCTGGATATGCATTTCCCATTTTTAATTTATAAAAAGAAATTTAAAATATTTAATAAAAACGCACTATAATATCCTCCGGTGTCTTCTCACTAAATGGAAGCCGAGAGGGAGTAAGTGGGAGTATTTAAAGGGATCGAGACTCTGGAGCCGGAAAGGTGGGGAGACGAAATCGGGCGTCCGTAATTTCCTTTTCCTCGTCGCTTTTCTCGTTTTTTATTATTTTTTCCTCTCTCTCTCTTCTCATCGCCCACCTTCGTAATTGAAAAACCGAAACAACAAAAAATCTAATTTTCGCCTTCCATGGAGTTCGTCGTACTCGTTAAATCGAATGGATAGCAGGTCTTTTCCTGCCTTGAATTTAAGTTTTAAGAAAAGATTATGAGCTAATAAAATTCACCATGATCTCAGTTATCTCAATAGCAACCGTGAGCCACAATCGAAGAAAAAAGGGTTTGGAATAAAAGTCTCCCAAAGACATGGGGGAGTCACAACAACTTCTCTTTGAGGAAGTTAAAAGAACTTAAGAAAACTTATGACTAAACTTTCCAGGAACAGCAACAACTACAGCATATGAAGAATGGACAAAAGGCAACAGGCCAACATATCTAGACAATAGCCAAATAGAAGATAACATTTGGCTGAAATATTCCAAAACAAAGAGGGTTCAACTAGGTAGGGTACTATTCAGGCTATACTGGCCAGAGGCCAACATAAAGAATACCATGAGGCTAAAATAAAGGAAAATAGAAGACCAACGCACACAGCACAATAGGCCAACAAACAGAATATGCCTGCTTAGAGCTTAGGGCAGCTAAGGCAGCCTGCAATTGTCAACTATTGTAGTCAGCCTGACTATTGATAGTAGCTATGAAAGCAACTGGCAAACATAACTATTAGCAGAAGGTCATCGTGACTGATGACAAAGGGCTAACAATCAATATGACAGATGGCCAAGGTGAAGGCCAACGTTATAGGTAACAGAGAGCCAACGTAACTCTGTCACAGAAGCCCAACATAACAGAGACATAAGGTCAACAAACAAACATTACTGATGGCAGAGGGCCAGCAACCGACATTGGTAGCAAAAGACCAAAATAGCTGGAAACATAAGGCATAACCGATAACAGGCCACATAACTAGCAAAAGTGCCAAAGAAAACATCAGGCCAACATGACAACAGGCCTACAAAGTTCAGTGGTCACTGTTTTATAATATATATTTTTAAATATATTTGTATTAGTTGTAGGCATTATTTTTAATGAAACTGAACTTTGCATCGCCACTCGGGCGGAGAACGGGACGGACCAAAAAAGGCCAAATGACAAAACCCACTTTCACCCCACGAATCCCTCTCGACCATCTGGCCTAACATCTCGACCCTTAGAAAGCCAGGGAAATGCGAAAACATGAATAACCAGAAGTTTTGTTCTTTGCTCCATAATAAAAATCGTTAAGAGGAACAATAAGGTTGAGTGAAACCATTTCCGAAGGGTCGATGACGTACAAAAAGAAGAAAAGAGTCAATAATAACCCACTGACATAAAAAGCCATTATTTTTTCGTTTGAAGGATGTTTCCGTGCTGAAAGGCTATCGGAGAGAAGACTCGCGAGCTGTTCGAGGGGTGAGGGGACACCGCCGGCGAATGTTTGATCAATCTTTGACATAGTTTTTACCTTTTAATCGATAAAATAAAGATTTTAAAAGAACCTTACCTAAAATAAGCCAAGTTCTTTGAACTATTTTCATTCAATTTTTTTTTTTTTTCCTTTTGGTCGATTAAGTGAGTGAGCGTTACGCTCTTATTGCTCTGGGAGGTCAGGCCAATTAATTTAATGGATTATGAGGTCCAGTTGAAGTTTTTAATTCTACAGACCTTTTTCTTTTTTTAATTTTTAAAAAGTTGTAAAAATTACTTGTCTACTGCAAGACCCAACGGTTTTTTGAAGCATCCATCAGTTCAGATTTGATCAACTATTGCTGAAGAACAGAACAGTAGCAAAGGTAGTAGGCAGATGCATGTAAGCCAAAGTTGCAATATCTCATTTTTAAAAAAAGGGATTCGATGACCGGTTTCATACCCTTAACTATCTTCAGGTCTTTCCGATATCCTTGAATTAAATCAAATTTCTACTTTTCATTCTTCAAAATGGGACATAGGATAACAATAAAATCGTCAAAAGAGTTAAAATTTGAGCCTGATTTCCTTTTGTTTTTTAAATAAAAGATTTTCGAGACGCTTTCTTATTAGCGTCCTTCTCGGTTGAGTGGAGAATTAGGCCTGGCTCTGCGGGGGTGATTGACCGGTGGGGAAGGGGGTACGGCCAGGAAAAGGCACGGCCCTCTTCAATAAAAGGCTATCAGACCCGCCTAGAATCCTTGATTTTTCGGCTTTTCTGTCTTCATTTATTGCAAAAAGAAACTTCCATGGTTAAACTACACCGTGTTTTATAAAAAGCATCAATGATTTTTTTTTTCTCTTCTGGGGTTTTAAACTTTAAAGGACGGCCGTCCCACGTTGAACTCAAGAGGACGGGGAAAAACGAGGTCTTTCAGGTCCATAAAAGGCGTTCGTCCCAGACAAGGCGCATATGAAAGAAAGACAACCGTTTACGTCATACGTGGGCGATTAGTCCTCTGATTCATAACACCTACGAAAAGAAAAATAAATAACAATAGTAAACCTACGGTTCTCAGATTGAGTTATATCATGTACTCGTCAAATCTTTCAACAAAAAATTATTGAAGATATTCGTTTCAGGAGTAAAACAATAATTACGTAACCATGAATTTTCTTTGAAAAGTCTGATTCTAGTGGGAGAACACTAGGGATTGCAATCCCGGGATTAAATTTTGATCCCAAAATTTCGAGATCCGGAATAAAAAATCCCGGGATCCCGGAATTTTCGGGATTGAATTTCGGGATTTGAAAAAAAAGTCTAAAACCAGTTAGCAATAGAAAATGTTATTTATTATAAGTTATAAACTATGTAGTTTGGTATTTACAAATATTCTAAATATTATTACTTTGAAAATGACTTCTCAAAACTTAAAGGGTTTATTGTTTCGTCTCCTAATCTGGACCTAACAGATTTGCAAATATCCTGCAGCACTCCTCAATACGACACTTCGTGGTCAACTAAATCAATACAGCAATAAAATTTATATATTAAAATAATAAGGAGGGAAAGGGCTTGTTTGTGCATGTTTGTAAACTAACGATTTTTTTCGTCTAAATTAATTAGACCTGTCACATAAAAATAAGATATTATGGGGTTTTCTGCACTCGTATCATCGCGACCTGTCAAACTCGCTAGATTATAAACCGTGAAATTATATTAGACCTGTCATAGAAAATAAGAAATATTGGTTTTATCTGCACCTGTTGACCTGTCAATGAAAAATAAATTTTCAAATCCCGAAAATCCGGGATTTTAAAATCCCGATCCCAAGTGCTTTCGGGATCAAAAAAATCCGGGATCCCGGGTTTTCGGGATCCCGGGATCCCGGGATTGCAATCCCTAGAAAACCGTTCAACATAACGCATTTCACCCTAAAGCAGTTGAACATAAAAAATCTGTAGTTCACCATAATGCGTTTCGGCAAAATGCAATTGAATTTAAAGCTCTGAAAAGTTCAAAAGTTTTGAGCATAATGCATTTCAACATAAAGCGTTTCGCCATAAACGACTTTTTCAATAAACGCAAGTCGACACAAAAAAAATTCCAGGCCACCATAACGCTTCTCACCATAAAAGACTCTCTTTAAACTTGTTGTTTCGCCATAAAACTATGTCGTTTGGTCATAATACATCACCATAAACTAGGGACCGAAAGAGCAAGCCTACTTTCACCGTTTAAAACGCGATTATGGGGAAACGACAAAAATCTTAAAACTTTACAGTTCACCATAATGCATTTAAACATAATAACGTTTCGCTATGAAGAAGAGATTCAACACTTGTCATTTCGATTTAAAATTTGTCGTTTGAACATAACGCAGTTGAACATAGAGGAAACTTTCATTTTAAAGAACTTGACGTTTCGCCATAAAACAGTTTCTGTCATTGGGCATAATACATCTCACCATAAACTAGGGATAGCGTAAGAACAAGCCTAAAACACGATTATGGCGAAACGAAAAAACCTTAAAACTTAAGTTCACCATAATGCAATTCAACATAAAGCGTCAACATATGTTATATAAAAAGTTACGATAAAATTGAAAAACGGATCCCAAAGAATTTTTTCTGGACAGAAGACAATTTAAAAAAGTTTAATATTTTGAGGATTAATAAAATCAAATTTTCTGTAAATATATTTATTTTTATTTTTAATCATTTTTAGATTTTTTAAATAAATCATTTTTTTCATTTTTTTTTTAGTTTTTTCTCATTTTTTTTTAAATTTTATTTTACACTTTCAGGACATAATAGAGACAGAATTTTCCATGAAAATCAACAATCGGACAATAAAAGAAAACAAAAGAAAATACAAACTTCAACAGAAGTGTGCGTTTTTCCTTAAGGACGTTTTTATATTTCCTCAAGGAGTATCCTTAAGGATAATAAATAGAAAATAAAAACTTTTTATAGGGAGGACAGAAAAAATTGACCTTTTTTATATATTAAAATCTAATATTTATGATTAATTAATATTTTTTTCTTTGTACACACATATTTTTTCCTATAAATTTTTTTAATTTATGGGGAGGGGGAAACATATAGAATTTTTAACTTTTTTTACATACATGAAGGAAACTCCTACTTTCGAAGACGTACAGGCCCGAAGCATAAAAAAGAGAAAATGTTAAAGTTGGCAACACTGAAAAACTTCAAACAAGTTTTATCGATCGAGAAAGCTTGAAGCTCAATTTTTACCATGTCAATGCTTCTTGAATGAAATACATATAAACAAACCAATTCCAGGAAAAAAAAAACGTAATTTATGACTAACAACTGTAATTTAAGTTTAAACGAACATTTCGGTTTTAATTAGTCTAATGTGTTCTCAAACAAAATGACCAACAATCCACTGCCACATCATCAAAAATATGTTTGACATGATTTTTAATCAGCTTTCTCGATCAAAAAAAAATTAAGTATAATCACAAAACAACTAAAAAACTGTAGTTTACACAAAAAAACCACAGCATTTTTAATTAAACAAGTTTATTTTTTAAGCCACTGCCTTTTCTTTTTATTAATTTAGGGGGCCTGTATACAGTATAAAAATTTTTTTATATATATTCCCTCCATGTTTTTCTTTTTCTTTTTTTACATACATGAAAAAAAGCACTATTTTTAAAAAAGATAGGGGACTAGAAAATAAAAAAATTGTGCCAATTTTAATTTAATTTTTTTTTTTTTTGAAAAAAAAATTTCCTTTTTTTGCCATTTTGGTAAAAAAAGTTTAAAAAAAGAAAACAACAACAACAACTTAATAATAATATATCTTATAATATATATAATTTTTTCTTTATATTACATTTATAAATTATTTATAATATTATAAAAAAATTTTTTTGTCAATTCTGAGGTTTTTCTTTTTCTTTCTTCTTTTCTTTTTAGTGGTTGGCATGTGCGGTTAAGGTTGGCAACAATGTCTTTTCAAGGGCGTTTTTGTGCTTGTTAACACCCTGTATTAAAAAAATAATAATAAAAAAAGGCAAGTTGTCAACTTTGGCTCGATATTTTGTAAAAGAAATTTTTTTGGAGGTCAAATCATAATGTGCGAATAAATAAATGGAAGATATAAAATTGACCTCCGAGTGGGAAAATAGGAGGGAAAATTGGTTTTTTTAAACTTTTTTTTTTAAGGGACTAAATTTTTTTTAAATATCTTATGTGACCTTTTATAATAGTTCGTACTGGCGTAGATGCATGCGTTGTATGATGTCGCGGCAATCGTTGAATACCCGTCGTATGTTTTCGGTATCGACAGCGCAAGTAAAATGCGGGTAGCAATAATGTTTACCATCTCCAGACGCCGTTGAAATACGCTAATAAAAAATTTGCGTTAGATAAAATAAAATAATAAAGAAAATATTATTACCAGAAATTCATCTCTAATAAAATATTTAGCTCGTACGGGGTCCTCGTTACCAGCTTCAGCCTCGATGGGCGTCTCGTAGCGTGTGAACTCTGCGAAATAGTCCTCGAGTCTCGATTTCCCACTTTTGATTTTCTCAGCGAGTAGATCCTGCTTGTTTAAAAATAGTATGACGCTGATCGTCCGGAGCCATCGGTTATTCCATATCGATTTGAAAAGGTCGAGCGACTCGCGGAGGTTCTGAGTAGGGTCCTCTCTAAGTACCATGTTATAAGATGAACAAGCGGTCACAAATATTATCGCAGTCACGTCGTTGAAAACTGGATCCATTTGCGACGCTCGTCTCTCTGCCCTCCAACGTCAAACATGCTGAAAGTACGAAATTTATATAAACACTCAAATCATGTTTTCATTTTATCAAAATACATAGTCTACCTTACTATCCCTTCCTAAAATTTAATTGAAAGGAACATCGAAGTTGTTGATGACAATGATTACTGAGAGATGAACACAAGCAAAAAGGAGGTAGACTTAAAAAAATCACTGACTTACACGAAGTACTGAAAACCTAAGCACCAGTTTAGTACATTTACCATGACTCTTGAAATACAATACTTCTCAGAATTTTGTGTTTTGCACAAATTATTAACGTACATCTGAGGACTAGCAAAGGCTATTATTGATAAGACTCTAACGTATTTTAAATCTCTGCGGGAGCGATCATGAGTAACTCAGCAGAGCCGCGAAACTGATTTACAAGGGACAACAAAACGGCGAGCGCTCAGGTAGGGCAATTCAGCCATGAAATAATCACCAATCATTATGATTCAGGCCAGCAAATGGGTTCTAGAATATCAGATAGCTTTGCTGCAGTTCAATCAATTTAAAAACTGTTTTCTGATCAATTTTATGCAAAAGACGTCAAATTGATAAAACATAGAACAAATAGTACAGCTGGATAAATGATTAAGATTTTTAAAAAAACTTCTGTTCACAACTTACTGAAAATTGACTTTCTCCACTTGAAATATAGTCTCGAATATCCCAGAAGTGAGAACTCTGCATCTTAATATATCTTGTTCCGAAGGAGTATAGTTGGGCTGTTTAATAACATTGACTCTATCAAGAAAACTGAAAACAAATTAAATAATAAACTAATACTATGTAATTAGTAAGTACTATTTGGCGCAATCGATCAGCTGGTACGTTGGAACGTTCGAAACATGCTTGGACTCCTCGGTCTTTCCAAAGTATTTCGGTATGCTCGTAAATTCAGGCGGGTAGTCAAAATCAGGCTGCGACGCCACATCTTGGATGTAATCAACGACTTGATTTTCTGGATGCTCTAACGTTATCGGCGGATTTAATGTCGACATCGCTCCAGTGATAGTCTGGGAAAAAAAGAGAGAAAAAATGACCAAAAATCAACAAAAACTGAAGTAGGTAAAGTAATTTTTCTGTAAACAGTGCTAAATTAGTCTAGAAAACCTTTTTAAGGCTTTTATAAGGGATGAAAAAAAATATATGAAATAATTAGTTTATAATGAACGTTACCAATATTGCATCCCTAATGTTTTTCTTGATGTCTTCTATTTTCATACGTTTTTCCCTAAAAAAAATTTAATTTAATTTTTTTTTAAATCATATAATACGCACTCTGGCGAAAAGCCATTGACGTGGAGTATTTTCATTTGTTTGACTATGGTCGATTTACCCGACTCTCCAGCTCCTAAGAAAGAAAAAAAAATGAATTAAAAGGACTTTTGTTTTTTAAATTAACTATTATACCTAGTAATAAAGTCTATGGGTCGCCCTGTAAAAACTGTTATCCTTCTGGAGTTGTTGGTTGATTTTATTCGTTTCTTTGCTTCGTTTTGTCTCTTCGTGGTCGGCCCGCGAGGCCGCCGAGCCGAAGCAGCCCATCACCGACGAGAAAATCCTGCCCACGTTTGGAAACAGGCCGGAGTCGCAAAAATGACAAAAAGTTGGACGAAAATCTGGGTTCAACCGAGCGAAGTGTCAACGCTCCACGCAGGATTGACCTCCGCACATCAGCCACCAATAATCACTACAAAAATTCAAACAAACGCAATAAGATCACAGCCAATAAGATTGTTTTAGTCATGGAGAAAATCTGCTGGGACACATTCTGAGACCTACTGTTCGCCATTATGGTCACCTCAACCCGAACATTATGATGGCAATAGTTTATACAGTCAGCCTTTGGCAACTCTTTAGAAGTCATAATTTGCCTAGCATAAAAAGTTTTAACAGCTATTTTGACAAGACCAATACAGCAGCCTATGCTGCTGGTTTTTGTCCAAAATGACTTTTCTTCACCATTAGCCACTAAGGTTGGATTCTAAGTTAGCTTCATATTATGATGACCTCATTTAGCCAAAAATAATGTCCTAGTATACGTTTTAGTGTATTCTTGATGGCAGTAGTAAAATGATAAGTTATCAGACACTATGTTGACCTATTGTTAGCTTTTATGCTACCTTGTGTTAGCCTATTGTTACTCATTGATATAAGCAGGCCTGTTGTTAGCCTTTATGTTTCTTTTGTTCAGTTAATTATGTTGTAACTTGTAAGTATTTGAATGACCTATTGTAAGATGACCTGTTGTGGGACATTATGATGAACTGCTGTCCATAATAATCGGGTTCCAATATTTTAAAATTAGATTTGAAAAAGTTTACACTTTATACTCGAAAAGTAAGTAAATAAATATCAAGAAAGTAAAATAAAGACACGAAGCGAAATAAATCGTCGAGAAAGTATAAAAAGAAATTAGGAACCGCCGAAAACTAAAAATAGTAAAAGATTCCTAAATATAGAAAATTTAGAATAAAAATAAAACTCACCCTTCAAGAAAATATGGGAAACCTTCTATGCAGGCGAGGGTAGGAGGAAAACGCCCAAATTCGCCTTTTTAAACATTTCCAACCCGTTCCCTACTCGCTCAGAAGACCGAATGGTCTTCTAAAGGAGTAAAAAGGTTTCTACATTTTAAATTTGATCCTTTAAACGATCCTAAAATTCTACAATAAACAAGCAAAATAGGTTGTCTCGTTTTGAACTTTGAGAATCTTTAAGGTCGAATTTTGAAGTTTTGGTTCTCAGAAGGACGGTAAAAACGTATAAATGAAGTTTGGTGTAAATAAGGTATAAATTTGAAGTCAGACTTACTTATTTTGTGGAATATTCCGTCCAGGATCCCCCCCTCGGTGTGTATCCCTTCGAAATAAGATCCCAACCCAATTTCACCGGTTTTCGAACAAAAAAAAGAAAAAAAAAGAACAAAAAAAAAAAGAAAAAAAGCACAGTTTAAAAAACTAAAAAAACGATATATTTTATAATTTTAAAAAAAATTTCTTTTGGGGGGATTTCGCCCTGAACTAGACCGAAAATGGACCGGACTGGCGGGGGGGGCGGGGTGGGTACGGAGGGGGGGGAGCGGAAGATTTGACGGGAACCTCCGCCTTCCCCAGAGCTCGCCAACCGATGGAGGGTCGTGAAGGGAGGAAGAAAAACGGAGAGGGAACGACTCGGAAACTACGAGTGCGAGAGAGACAGAAATATAAAATCGATCATCCAGGTTTGAACCGTAAAGGCCACCCTTGCCCCGAGGCTTAAACTTCACAAAAACCTAAAAATACCTCAAAATTCAACTTTGAACTTTATAAAATTCAATTTTTACCCTTTCATATTCAATTCATAGAAATAGCAATAAAACCAGTTCTTCAAAAAAGCTAAATTGCGGAAGACGCT
This sequence comes from Orius insidiosus, assembly GCA_014119065.1. Classification (NCBI taxonomy): domain Eukaryota; kingdom Metazoa; phylum Arthropoda; class Insecta; order Hemiptera; family Anthocoridae; genus Orius; species Orius insidiosus. Next base: position 10,161 of record JACGAQ010002287.1, on the reverse strand, counting down.
CCACGTTGCCCTCCGTAAATCTGAATGTTCCAAGTTCCTCAATTGGTTCATTTTGATGAGCCTAAAAAAATATTATTAATGAAAGCCTCTAAAGGGCCGCCAACAAATAAAATAAAAATGTTATTCCTTTGGTCACTCTTTATTTTTGTCTTCAAAAAATCACCTATATAAATAACCTTTGTAAAAAGGATATAAGCCAATAAAAATTCCCAGAATAAAAAACATTTAATTATTCTACTAAAATGATGGAAAATAGACATTTCTCCCTCTGTGGCCCCTCCAAAATTCCTATTAACCAAAATCTTATTTTCATTGTCCAAAGTTTACATATTATTTAATGTTGAAAGTAGAGAAATATTATCAGAAAAGTAAAAAAATGAACACAAGAGGGCCATCCAAAATTTTCGAATTATGGGCAACACTGACTGTCTATAACAAAAGTCAATAACTTAACCTTCGGTCTATTTTGTAAACATTACTACTTATTTCTTTAAAATTTGTTTTATTCATTAGTAATTGAAGAGAGATGCTTTGGAGCCTACTCAAGGAAGAAGACGAGATGGGATGTTTCCCCGGAGGTACGAATATAAATTTTCTGGGACCTCGAAAGTTTTAACTGTCGCTTTTGTTGTTTTATTTCATGAACCAGGCTTCATCAATCTATTTATAATCTACCTATTTATAGTCAAATTGAATCATCTTTACATACTTTAACAACATGGATTCCATTGCATCCAGCTGGAATCGAGAAGTAGGGCAATCAACTATATGAATTTAAACTTGGCCCTTTATCGCATTTTTCTATGAAAAAACACTGATATCCACCAAGCTCTGCCTGTTTTCCGCTTTTAAGGGATTTTTCCTAGCAATTACCACTTTACAATTTTCACCTGTCTTTTGTTCCTTCTTTTTAAAAGTCATTTTGGCGTTCTAGTCTTATGTTCCTTTTTCCTTTTCCAAGATTGACTAAGGACTTTACAAAAAACTGGATTTTCCTAACATAATATTAGGTTTGTTCCAACCGCAGTTTGAAACTGTTTTGAAACTCCTGGAGCCTGCGCAGAAGGATTCGGACGGTCGTTCAAATCGTTTTTCCGTCTAATCTGATGTCAAATTTGACGTGCAGATCCTTCTGCGCATGCTCCACGAGTTTCAAATCAGTTTCAAACTGCGGTTGGAACCAAGCTATTATGTAGTGGTTCAGAATGTATGGAATTCCGTTTATTTTTTAAATGATTGAAGATGGAAAAAAATGTTGAATGTAAACCCCTTATTTGACGAATAACCGATAGCCCAATTCAATTAATTTTTTTACTTTAATATTTTATGTAAGTTGTGTTTTTATTATTTATGATCCTCGGACAAAAAAAAAAGTTCAATTTTAAAGGATTTTAGGGAAACCAAAGCTGAATTTTGGTAGTTTTAAAAGTTGTCAAAAGAGGTGTTTAATCAAAATTTTGCAAGGGTGCTCTCGTTTTGAAATAGCAACGTTTATGTTGATTGGGGACACCTGTAAACCGAAATTAAATTCGTTGATGGCCATCAAATCTTCGTCAAAAAACAAGGAGGAAAGATGGACATTTACTTTTTTTCTTGAATAGTTTGAAAAATGAGGAGGTGAGAATTTTCCATTTCAAAATCAGAATTTTTTTTTCTCTTTCTTTCAGATTTATGAAAATACCTTTACATACATACAAGTTTTCTGCAACTTACAAACTTTAAATTTTCTATTCTTTTTTTTATTAGTGAAATCGAGGTGTTCATGAAAATTAGAAGAAAAAAACTTGGGATTTGAAATGGAAAATTCTGAAATCTATTTGAAATCTAATCGGACTTAAAAAAATTATAATAATACAAATCTGAAAAACGCCGAAATAACGTAATAAAAGTTGATAGTCAAGTGGTTCAACAGTGCTGCTATAAATAAATTTTTAATAGAGATTGAATTTTATTAAACTTTTATTGGAAATTAAGCCAAGATTTTTTTTGTCTGTCCCTGTTCTGCGGTGTATTGAAATTTGATATTTCAAGTCCCAAGATTATCTTAACGCACGACTTATTCCTGTCACATTACATTTTGATCTTTCTCCATTTTAATTCTATACATTAAAATTTTTATGTTGGCTGCTCTGTGTTAAAAAGGTATGAAGTTCAACCTACGTATCTCCCCTACGTTTCTTCACCCTAGGGACTAAAAAAACTATTTGTATATCCTCAGTTGGTTTTTTCATCGTAATTAATTTGTTTTTATTTTTAATGTCCCTTGAGATTATACGACGTCTAACTTCTTAAAATGTTTCCACCCTATGGTTTCTAAGGAGTTAAGTTGGTTGAAGATTATACGTGTTTGGCGATAAACTGGTACTTGCTCCAGCGAAAAAAAAAAAAAAAAAAAAAAAAAAAAAAAAAAAAAAATCATATTTGTAGTTGTGTTGCTGAGGATGGCAATTTCTAAAACGCCGAAACTGGTTCAACTGGCGAGGATGTGCGAATTGCATTGTGCTGAACTGTCAAGTTTTAAGGTTTTTTCGTTTCGCCATAATCGCGTTTTAAACGGCGAAAATAGGCTTGCTCTTTGGCTGTCCCTAGATTATGGTGAGATGTATTATGCCCAAACGTCAGAAAAAGTTTTATGGCAAAACGTAGTTCTTTAAAACGAAAGTTTCCTTTATTCAACTGCGTTATGTTCAAACGACTTTTAAATCGCAAAACACATACTTCACAAAATAATTGAGGATGAAAATCAAGAAGAATTGCCTTAAAAAGTTTGACATTTGCTTTAAAGCCAGTTGAAACAGAACGTGTACCTCAAAAACCTCATTTTCGATCAGTCGAAATATTTTCTTTTTTGCATAAAAAATTCAATAATCGCAAATTGCGTGACCCGTGAATTTTCTTTATTACATTCAAGTTAAATATAATTAATTAAAATTTAATTATTTATTTTGTAAAGAATTGTAACTTTAGACGTTTTTATGTAATCGGAGACCCGTCAGGAAGTACGCTAACTATGAGTCAAGCCTTGTAATCCAATCCTCTCCCACAACTTTCCCATCCTCCCCTTCTTCACCCCGTGGACTTGAAAGTCGATGTCATCTACCTGATTTTATTTTTCCATTTTATTTACATAAAATGCTGGCAGAATAGACACTAAGAAGTTCCTCCCGCGGGCTCAGTTTTGGTATGTAATCCTGATTACCTAATTGTCTATCCAGTTTATCCTGTCAGAAATAATGAAGTTCCTGTTAGTTTAGGAGGTTTTTCAGATAGAAGGTGTTTCCACGTCTTGAGCCCGGCCTGTGGAAGCGTTCCTTTATTGGAAAATTTTGGGGGAAAACCGTAGATTTTAAATAGAGAAAACTGAGTCTTCGTGGGGAGAACACCGTTCAACATGACGCTTTTCACCCTAAACTTGACGCATTTCACCCTAAAGCAGTTGAACATAAAAATCTTCATTCAACATAAAAAATTTGTAGTTCACCAAATGCGTTTCGGCATAATTCAATAACATAAAGCTCTCAAAAGTTCAAAAATTTTGAGAATAATGCATTTCAACATAAAGAGCTTAGATATAAACGACTTTTTTAGTAAATGCAAGTCGACATGAAAAAAAAAGTGCAAACTATAACGCTTCTCACCATAAAAGCCTCTATTTAAACTGACGTTTCGCCATAAAACTGTTTTGTCGTTTGGGCCTAATACATCTCACCATAAACTAGGAAATGGAAGCAGCTAATGTTCAGATCGGTTTAAGACACAAGGGGTTAATTTTTTTCCTCTCGCGAGGATGTGCGAATTGCATTGTGCTGAACTGTCAAGTTTTAAGGTTTTTGACGTTTCGCCATAATCGCGTTTTAAACGGCGAAAATAGGCTTGTTCTTTCGCTGTCCTAGTTTATGGTGATGTATTATGCCCAAACGACAGAAACAGTTCTATGGCGAAAGTTCTTTAAAATGAAATTTCCTTTATGTTCAACTGCGTTATGTTTAAACGACAATTTTTGAAATCTCTTCTTTATAGTGAGATGTATTATGTTCAAATGCATTACGGTGAACGTTTTCGAATACTTGTTTATGTTGAGTTGCAGATTTGGTGACTCGCGATTTCCGCTATTTTATGGTCAAATGCATTATGGCGACCGCAAACCTTAAAACTTGACAGTTCACCACAATGCAATTCAACATAAAGCATCTCAACATAAACTAGGAAAAGCAAGCAGGAAGCCAATGGGATCATCTCGTTTTAAGACAATTGGGAGTTAATTTTTGCCTCTCGCGAGGATATGCGAATTGTGAACGTTTCGACTATTTTCTTTATGTTGAGTTGCAGATTTTTTATGGTGAATGGTAACTCGCGATTTCTGCTATTTTATGGTCAAATGCATTATGGCGACACGTATACTTCGTACATTTATGGGTCTCTTTAAACTTTCGGGACAATCCGCCCGCTTTTTCTATGCCGAGAACAGATATTTTGTTTTCCTCGGGATAACGAAAGACTTTTCTTTGGGTCAAACTGACGGAAAAAAAGGACTTCAGATAATCTTATCGCACACTCCGTCGATTTATTCTTTATTGGCCTTACGCATTAAAGGGTTTTTAGAAAATTTAGTACTTAATCCATGGCTGCAAGCAATAGTTTGGAAGACATTAGTAAAAAAAACTGAAAAGGCTTTAAAATTAATTACGTTTTTAAGTAATAACTCTGAAAACTTCCTAAACGACTGATCAAAACATCATTAGAACGTCCTCAGTTTTTAAAAAACATCAAATTCGAAAATACTTGAAGAGGGATGTTTTGGCTTTGGTCGAAGATAAAAATTTAGGATGTCAAAAAACATTTTCAATTAAAATGTATTGCTAGTAATTGTTGTTATCGTAGCGAGTAGGTGGTTTAAAGGGGATGGGGGGGGGGGGTTCCTCGTTTCTATTGGGTGTCGGGTTTCCACGAATAACGTCTCGGATTACAAACAACGTTAGCGCGGGGGTGGTTCGTCGCCATGGAGACACCCCTGGGACCACACCCTTGTTGCCGCCTCCCTTAAAACGAAAAACAGCTCGGAATACAAAATTAAAAAAAAGGGAAAAACGATCCTGAAAATTCACTTTTGACTTTTTAATTCCGAACTATGTAGATGTCTCAAATTATTTAACTTGTTCAACATTCCAACACCTTGGTGAGAAAAAAAAAAAAATATAATTTTGAAGAGTTCCCATTTTTTGGCCTCTTTGACAAACCTATAGGAAGAACTAACTATTTATCCCAATCATATTTCGCATTCCTCTTCCTAAAAGTTAAACATTGAATTAAAACTCTCTGCTAGCTAAAAAAATCCATTTGCACGTGGATTTCATTTATTTTCTGACCTCAAAATTTTACGCATATACTCGTACATACGTACAGAGAAGGATGACCGTCGAAAAATATATAAAAAAATAGGGATGTGAAAAAATTCAAAATTAAACCAGAAAAATATTATACCCCTGTGCAATCAAACTAGCTCAACTAAAAAGCGGATAACGCAAGGGGCTTATTTTATTTATACATTTTTTTCGAGGATTTGCAGGTTTTAAAAAAAATATAGGTACATACATATTAGATAAAATGTTACCCATGAACGCGCCCGCCCTTCCCCACGTTCTTTACCAGAAATCAAGAACCCCTTCTCAAAATTTAATGGATTTTCATTTCTAGTCAATAAATGTCTGTTCTTATAGAATATCTAGTTTTTATTGGAATAGAACTGATAGAAATCACTTTGAATGGGTAGATTCGCCAACTCCTCAAGTACCAAAACTTTTATTTTCCAATGAGAAAATATTGGGTTCCATTTTTAAAATGGAAGTTATAACTGCATGATGACGAGCACCCAATTTTTTATCCACTTAGGCTTAAACTCCTCTGAAGTTTTTTTAATTAAGTGAAAATAATTTGTATTTCTCTCTTTTTTTCTCTCTGAACGATTAGCTGTGGCGAAAAGCTCTTGACGCACCCTGTAAGTATTTTAATTTTTGTCCTCCTGATATCTTGAAACCGCAAAATTTTTTTTGGTCTGTCACCCTTAAACGCTCGAGCTCCGCCCACGTTTGATCCGGATTGGCTTTACGCCTTCCCCCCCTTCCGACTCCTTTTTTTCTCTCTTCAGCCTCGCTGTCGCTCTTCAGGCCGGCTAGTTGTCTCCCAGCAATCCTGGAATCCTCCGTGTACCGTTAAGTTAAATTTTCAACAGTGACTTAGTGCTAGTTAATTTCATCCCACTTTTATCTTGTGTCTTGGTTTTCCACTAATTACTTCATTTCTTTTCCCCCTCTTTAAAAAAGGTACTTTTTTTTAATACTAATTCTTTTAACAAATTTTTTTTATTCTATGATCAGCAATGATTTCTAAAAACAAGTTAATGCCATTATTTTAAAAAGTGTTTGAATTTAGTTTGACAAAATCCATCTTAGATCGTCATAATCTTGACGTGATGGTATTAAAAAATAAATTTTATTGTAAAATGTTTAAATAGGTATTTTTCGAAAAAAAATGAGATGTCTGAAAATCAATTAAACGCCATTTTAGTCTAGATATGCAAATTATGTTAAATATGCCTCAAAGTATGGAAAAAAATGGGGTAACTTTGCTTAAATGGCTTTGATTATTGCAAAATAATGAAAAATTGTTAAAAATTACGTTTTCGGTTTAGAAGTTTGAAAAAGCTAAAATATGGTGAAATCTACAAAAAGGGCTAATAACAATGGTTTATAATCAAGCCAACTTATCATTGAACCAATGAAATGACTTTAAAAACTTAAACGTTGTCCCTTTGTCTTCTTTTTAAAATTGTTTCAGTGTTTACAGTATTTTCTTGTTTATTTTACTTCATTTTTTTCTCAACGTGTTACCTAGTTGCTATTTTGTCCATTTTTTTTTTTCATGTCTTATCTTCTTGGGGGGATAAAAAGATGGCGATTCATCATAAAATAAGGATAAAAAGACAGGTGAACGAACTGCTCCAGGAATCGTTTTACACCTAGATTGTTCTTTTTATTATTAAAATACCTTATTTATACAACAAAAACTTTATTCTAACAATTTTTTCCGACTATAATATTATTTAGTTTCATAAAATTTTTACTCTTTTTTTTGTTTAGTTTAAAGAGATTCTTGTAGGTTTTTTTTTCCTCCCTCTGTGTTTTTTATATACGAGGCAATTAGTATATTTTTATTGATAAGTTTCCAAGTAAAACTTGACTTTTACAATTACGACTCCTAAAATAATCACCCGGGATATCCAAGATGCCAAGGCGATGTCAATCATCGTTGAAAAAAAAATCCCTGATAAACGTAAAGAAGTTCAGGCTTCTATTTTGTCTTTAATGAAAAGTTTTCGGATTTTGAAAAATTAGAATTTTTTTAGTGCGCGAAATGAAGAGGTCCTTTCCACTTTCCCCTTCGTCCCTTTTACCCTTGAGGGACCTAAACTAACATAAAACACTTGTAATCCGATGCTTCACACATGCCACCGAAAAAAGGGTGGGGGTAGCCTTAATGGGGTGGGGGAGTGCCCCTCGTTAGAGGGATGGAAATGATGTTATGTGTAGCGAATACTAGGAAAAAAATTGTGCGACCCCTTTTAATTAGTTCCAAAAATTTAATCAGCGTCTTTTCACTAAGTCAGTTATTGTGATTCCACGAAAGTTTGTTGTTCCCTTGTGTAGTTTCTTTTGAGGCCTCCAGAGAAGAAAAACTAAATTTCAACTTCATCCTGAATAATTTTTAGATTCAATTTTCATATTACTGAATGATGCCATTGTCTATGTACTTCTTTTATGAATAAAGATGTTATGACTTCTTTTTTCTGCGAGGTAATTGTATGTCTGTATTTTTAGTTTTTCATTCGCCTTGGCATTTCAGATTCCTATTTCTTCGGATTAATGTTTTTTAGGCTTTATTAGCTTTGTTCCAACCGCAGTTTGAACTGGTTTGAAACTCCTGGAGCATGCGCAGAAGGATTTGGACTTCAGATTGACTACGCTCAAATTTTGTCAGTCAAATCTGAAGTCCAATCCTTCTGGGCATGCTCCAATAGTTTCAAACTGCGGTTGGAACAAAGCTAAATCGATTTTTTTCTGATAATTCCTTTTTCTTCCACGTTTTGGCACTTTTTGCGGACACGATTTTTGAATCTGTTGCATCCTCTCACGCTGACAATTTTTGAATTGTTTCCTTCTCTCTCTATATTTTTTCTCTCTTATTAAAAAAAGCGAGAGAGAAATGTGTCCTCGGACGGCAATAAAACAAAGAAGGTGGATTATCTCGGTTAGAGATCTAACGTGGACTCGTGGGGTGATATTTCCAAGCCGGTCAGCCCATTAAATACGCGTCTACAGTATACAACTTGTGTGGGCCTTTTTTATTTTTATTTTACGACAAATTTCTCGCCATTTAAATCCTTTCGTTGGTTAATTCGCGGCGAAAATTTAATTCTCACCTTACTTTATTCATTTTTTGGTTTGTACGTTCGTCTTGCTCCCTGTTCAACGCTTGTTTCTGGAACGGCTTGTACAGTTGAACTCAGTGTTGCCAGACGGGGGTTTTCCCCCTAAATTTGGGGGGATTTTTTAGGGGGAGAAGTAGTACATAGTTAAATTTTAGTTTTTTGTTGTTCTTGTTTACTGTCCTATGCTTATTTAATAGTTTATTACCTTAGTAAAACTATAAGCCTAGTTAAAACCTTTATTAATAAAAGAAAACCAATCGCAATAATTTTTCTTCACATTATACTTACTAAAAAAAATTTAGGGGAATTGTTGGAAATCTGGGGGGGGGGGGGGGGATAAAACCGTTTAGGGGAAATGAAGTCGTCTGGCAAACTGGTTGAACTACGCAAGAAAATACTTTTTCAAAAGTATATTTGAAGTTGTACAAACCTTACGTTTTCAGAATTCAGCCTTTTGCTTTACGTATAAGTTGATTCACTAAATCGACTTATGGCTTTAACATCCTCAATGAGAAGTTATTGTATTACTCTCGACGGATACTTTTCGGAAATGGGTCTTCCGGACTCTTTCGGTGAAAAAAGTCTCTCCTTCCAGAAAATTTCTTTCGGGCCTGCTCCAGTCGATGGCTTGGAAGAAAAATGAATAAGAACAAAATGAGTTTTATTTTGTACACAAAAGTTTTTTTAGTTTGTTATTTTCAAAATAAAATTATGTAATTTTCTTTCTCTCTTTTGAGAAAGTTGCCATCGGGGCCAGCTCCAGACTAGCGGTTTCAAAATGTACAAGCCTGAAGAAGCCATAAGTTAAAATTTTTAAGTTAAGAATATTCAATTTAACGGACGTTTTGAAGTGTTTTCTTCTTTTAATAGTCAATCATTGTGTCGACTCCTCCCCGGGTCGATTCCTCGCCCATGCGCCCTTTATGGGACGAAACTTCCAAGTCCTCTGCACTTTTCCAGCCATACAAAACTTAAAATATTATAAGCTTTGAACTTTAGAATAATATGGAATATACTTTCTTTAAAGCACCGAAAATAAAGTTTCGCAATATTTAACTCGAAAACCGAATAATTTCGAAGGTAGAAAAAAAAAAAGGTTTTTATGGTATGAACATCCCTCTTTACACAAAAGGTAATACGATCCAAGCATACCCCGCCCCTTTTAACCATCATCTCTGGCCTCCCCTTATCATAGACAAAGAGAGAGAATGACAGTTGATTGAATGGTCTCAGGTTATTTTGAAGAGGGGGTGAATAACGTTGTATGGGCTATGAATAAAGGGAAGATCCCTTCACTACCACTGCCCCCATACACTTTTTTCTCTACCTAAGTTACAAAAGACCCTTCATTAAAAAGGATCAACAAGAAAAGATCAACAAGTGCAATATTTTTAAAACGCCACCTTAAGTTCACTAAAAGAGAACCACTATGACGTCATAATAATAGTTAATAATAATAAACAAATATAAAAAAGTAATATTTTAGATAACTGTTGGTTCTTTCATTTGATGAAAATAAAATCAACAGTAAATTATTTTTTCAGTCGAGCCTAAATGGCGAATCTTTAGTCCTTGCCGATGCCGAGTGGCGTCGCAAACTGCAATGTCGAGCTGGAACTGAGTGAAACTGCAGCTCGCCTCAAAATGTAAATTAATTCTTTTTGATTTCACTTTTT
>JACGAQ010002286.1:0-43410 GCA_014119065.1 Orius insidiosus | reverse complement strand
AAAAGGAATATATTCAGAAAAAAAATAATAATAACTTCCCCCCGTTATACTTTCGTTCCCTTATCTTCCCCCTCTGTTATTCTTCCCCTCCCATATACTTCCCCCACCGTTTTACGTCCCCTTCGTTATACTTCCCCATCCTATACTTTCTCGCCAAAAAAAAAAAAAAAAAAAAAAAAAAAAAAAAAAAAAAAAAAAAAAAAAAAAAAAAAAAACCTATTTTATAGGTATCTTAGCCGATTACCTCGATTCTTTGGACAATAGAAACACTATTGCACGAATTTTTTGGTGTCCACTCAGTTCTTTGGCCAAAAACACACTTTTAACCAGATTCCTGGGAGTTTACCATTACTTTTTGGCCAAGAAAACCCATTTTGTAGTTATCATAGCCGTTTACCTCAATTCTTTGGCGATTAGAAACACTATTGCCCCAATTTTTGGTGTCAACTCAGTTCTTTGGCCAAAAACACATTTTTAACCAGATTCCTGGGAGCTTACCAAAACTTTCTCTCCAAAAAACACCTATTTTATAGTTATCTTAGCCGTTTACCTCGATTCTTTGCCCAAAAGAAACACTATTGCCCCAGTTTTTTGGTGTCCACTCAGCTCTTTGGCCAAAAACTATATTTTAAACTGATTCATAGGAGCTTCCTAAGACTTTCTCTCCAAAAACACCTATTTTATAGTTACCTGAGCCGTTTACCTAAACTATTTGGCCAACAGAAACTCTACTTTTTTTTTTTTTTTTTTTTACATTCTAATTTTTATTGCGTATGTATTCCGCAAGGGGGTTGATTTTACTAGCATACTAACCAATAATGGAGGAAGAAATGACTGTGATAACGGTATCTCATGACGCGTTTCGGCTTAAAAAGCCTCGTCAGGTGAGCTATTTAATTATATGGTAGAAACTCAATTGTCCCAATTTCTATGGGGTTGTTTGGCTTAAATGCACTTTTGGCCCTCCTTGCTTGTTCAAAATGAGAAAATTTTAATTTTAAAATTGATTTCTTCTCCCTTTATCACACAATTCTTCTTTCTCGTTGATACCTCCCACCTTTTTCTTCAATCTTTTGCCAATAAAAAAAAGTAAAATAAAATTTTTTTTTCTGTTGAAAAGTTTAGGGAAAAGAAGCGAGCCTTTTTACCTCCTTTTAAACCTCTTGAATAGGTTTAGATCCGGTTGGAAAGGTTTTAAGGCAAAACCTTGTGAATACATCAAGTGAACTAGAGTCAGGTAATAGGATTACGTACAACTAACCAGGTTATCCCACACCTTTCCTTCCAAGTATGTAACGATGTTACCCCCCCCCCCCCCTTCCAACCATTTTCTCAGAGTCCACCTCTTTTCGACAGAAAAACCAATTTTTACAGCTTCAAAAAAATTCCCCTTTGTATTTCTCGAAAGCTGTAATTGATATTATAATTAATCTTGGACTTGGCGAAAACGAAATTGAATTTTCATGAGGGACCTCCGGCTACGTCTCGTTTATTAATTATGCCATAGACTCTGATCCGTAAGATCATCTAAAATGTTAAGTAATTTTAGGTTGACCCATTTTGCTGACAACTAAGTACAAGGGGCAATAAATTGCGGCTTTTCCTCATTCACCGAGATTTGAATAGTTGAGCTGGCACATTTAATTGGTGACCCCATTAAATAATTAGTAAGGCTCAAAACAAGTGTTTGGATTTCTCGAAGGTGTGGTATTAAATTTGTAGAATTATAAAGAACATCTGCAGCAACAGTGCAAATGCTATGGCATGTTATTGCATTTGCTGAAAAAAAAATCTTGAAGAAGTTAATCTTTTTTTTAAAAAAAAGAAGTATAAACTTCGATTTACTTTAGTGTGATTTATGTATTGTGCTTTCTTTTTTTTCTTTTTCTTTTTGTACGGTATCATTTTCCGGCTGGGGGTGTAAATATGCTCTCCCTATACCACGACGTTCCCACAGTATATTTTTTACAGCTCGGCACTCGTATCTCCTTTGGCCTCCTTCCTCTTTCTCTCCATAACCACTTTTTGTAAGAAACATTGAGACAGCGGGAGTTAGGAGGAAGTATGTGAGGGGACCGGGATACGGTATATGGCCTAAGTTATGTCTCGGGTGTTTGCAACAGTTTGGAAGGGGGGAAAAGCGAGCTAGAGAGAGAGGAGTAGGACCAATAATGGCGTATATATTAAACCTACTGTTGAACAAGGGCAACACCAATAGCATCTCCAACATCCCCCTTACGATGTCACTTACACGCTCCCACTTTCTCGAACCTCCAAATTATTATTTACGGTCAAACACTGTGTCAAACTCGAGTTCCACCTCTTTTTTTCAACTTTAAGTACATAAGTCTTATGGGTAAAAGAATCGCAGTTTTCTTCCTGTTGCTTTCCTCAAAAAATTGTTAAGTTATATAGAAACAGCAGACCTTCGTGAGGGGGTGACGCTGCAGGCAGCTAGAAGTCAATCGTCCTGCTGGTTTAAAAATCAACTTTCTTGCTTTATCGATCTTACAAAAATCCAGTTTCTCAGCTCTTAAATACCTAAAATCCAGTAACACGGCGTTCATTGATCAGAAAGCCGTCAAAAGGGAGTTTTTCGGAAAGCAAGAAGACCGAAAATCCAGTGAAAATGGGGATTGGCCTCAAAACAAAGGAAAAAGCCTTGAATTCAATTAAAAAGGGGATTTACACTGGGCACAAAAAAAACCAAAACTCCGGTATTAAAGGGGTTTTTTGGCCAAAAAACTAAAGAAGACAATCAAAAATCCAACGAAAGGTGGTTTCTTATCCACATAACTTCTGAAAATGCGGTAAAATGGAGATTTAGAAGCAAAAAACAAAAGAAAAAGCTTAAAAATTCAACAAAACATACTTTCTTGGCCACATAACTTGAAAAAATGCCTGAAAATCCGGTAAAAAGGAGATTTAGTTGCCAAAAAACAAAAGAAAAAGCCTAAAAATTCAATAAAACATACTTTCTTGGCCACATAACTTAGAAAAATGCCTGAAAATCCGGGAAAAAGGGGATATTTTTTTGCTAAAAAACCAATAAAATCCTAAAAATTCAATTAAAATACTTGTTTGAAGAGCTTCCAACGAAAACTTCCTTTAAGAGAAGTAACAAGCTCTCAGGAATCTGTTTAAAACAGTTTGTTTTTGGCCAAAGAACTGAGTGGACACCAACAAATTGGAGCAATAGTGTTTCTATTGGCCAAAGAATCGAGGTAAACGGCTAAGATAACTATAAAATAGGTGTTTTTGGCGAGAAAGTCGTGGGAAGCTCCCAGGAATCTGTTTAAAAGTGTGTTATTGGCCAAAGAACTGAGTGGACACCAAAAAATTGGCGCAATAATGTTTTTATTGGCCTGAGAAAAGTAAACGGCTAAGATAACAGTAAAATGGGAATTTTTCGACCTGAAAATCTGGAGTTTTTCTCTTTTTTCTGGCCAAATTCACAGTAAATTAAAAACAAAAAAATTTTGTAGGTTTTTTAATTTTAATTTTTTAATGTTGTGTGAGTTTGCTTGGAGTAGTTGGGAAGAACAACACCTCTCTAATAACAGAACAAATGAGCAATCAGTGTAAAAATAAAATTTTAAAAAATGTATAGGTATAATTTATTATTGTATAAAAAAACCATGGAAAAAACGAGAGAAGGTCAGAAGTCCAAATAAAAACGTGAATTAGGAAATTATTCGAGAGGGAATATTATGCATAAAGCTTTATGCAAATTTTTGAATTGAAAATGTATGTTACATCGTGGGGGTTCTATGAGAGTGAAAAAAAAATCGATGGAAAAAAGGACACTGGGAATAACTCGTTTTAAACCATGTGAAACTCACGAGATGGATATTTTTTCGCCAATATTGCCACTCCGGAAAGGGTTATATTTTTCATTTTAGTACATTCGTCTATCAGAGGTTACCGAGTCACACGCTCTCCGACCGCAAAGCTCTTTTCCGACATCTGCGGTAACGCAATAACGCGACTTCTACTTCAAATCCCGAAACGATTTTTATATTGGGAGGTAGAAAAAAACTAGCTGTGAAAGATTGTTATTAATCACAAAAATAATTAGCACTGATTTGAATAGTTTAAATTAGAACGATTAACAGTTATAGTCGTGCACCAAAGTTCGATCGGTAAACCATCAACGGCACGCTTTGGGCTTAACCCTAATGTCTGAGACGTATCTCAGAAACATTCCCTTGATAATTAACCTTAAGATTAATATTTCAAAATAGATACCATTTAAAAAAAAAATTGGCTGCATCCAGAAATAATTGTTATGGTAGTATTTTCAAAACCTCACCGGAAGTTCTCGAAATCGTGGCGTTTTCCTCAGTTTTCTGGCCAACAAATCTATTTTCATTGAGATTTCTGGTCAAAATAGATAAATGTCGAAGAAAAGAAATTTATCTAAAACTCCCTGTATAGGTAAAACATTTTTTTATTTTTTTATTTTTATGGAGAAATCTAAATACTTCCAGCCTTTTTCAAAGCGAAAAAACCACCCTTTTTATAGTTTTTACTCTATTTCCAGATGTTTTCATTGGTTTTCTGGCCAAGAAACCTTATATTTAATTAATTGCATCCCATGGTTTCTGGTGCACCAGGGAACCTTCTTTATTGGAGTTTTGGGCGTCGATCTCGGATTTTTGACAGAGGTCATCCATTCTCCCTTATCTGCCATTTTCCATGGTTCCACAAACTCCTGATTCGCCACATTTTTAGACGTTTTTCTTCGTTATTCTGGTCGACAAACTCCTGATTCCCCACATTTTTAGAAGATTTTCTTCGTTATTCTGGTCGACAAACTCCTGATTCGCCACATTTTTAGACGTTTTCCTTCATTTTTCTGGTCGACAAACTGCTGTTCGCCACATTTTTAGACGTTTTACTTCGTTTTTTTGGTCGTTTTCTGGTCGACAAACTCCTAATTTGCCACACTTTTAGACGTTTTTCTTCGTTTTTCTGGCCAAAAAACTCTTAATTCGCCACATTTTTACTCGTTTTTCTTCGTTTTTCTGGTCGACAAACTCATGATTCGCTACATTTTTAGACGTTTTCCTTCGTCTTTCTGGTCGACAAACTCCTGATTTGCCACATTTTTATACGTTTTCCTTCGTTATTCTGGTCGTTTTCTGGTAAACAAACTCTTGATTTGCCACATTATTAGGCGTTTTCCTCCGTTTTTTTTTGGTCGTTTTCTGGTCGAAAAACTCCTAATTTGCCACACTTTTAGACGTTTTTCTTCATTATTCTGGTCGAAAAACTCCTGATTCCCCACATTTTTAGACGTTTTTCTTCGTTTTTCTGGTCGACGAACTCCTGATTCGCCACATTTTTAGGCGTTTTCCTTCTTTTTTCTGGTCGACAAACTGCCTATTCGCCAAATTTTTGTACGTTTTCCTTCGTTATTGTGGTCGTTTTCTGGTCGACAAACTTCTGATTTGCCACACTTTTAGACGTTTTTCTTCATTATTCTGGTCGAAAAACTCCTGATTCGCCACATTTTTAGACGTTTTTCTTCGTTTTTCTGGTCGACAAACTCCTGATTCGCCACATTTTTAGACGTTTTTCTTCGTTTTTCTGGTCGAAAAATTTCTGAATCGCCACATTTTTGTACGTTCTCCTTCGCTTTTTTGGTCGTTTTCTGGTCGAAAAACTCCTAATTTGCCACACTTTTGAAAAACTCCTGATTCGCCACATTTTTAGACGTTTTTCTTCGTTTTTCTGGTCGAAAAATTCCAGATTCGCCACATTTTTGTACGTTCCTTCGTTTTTTTTGGTCGTTTTCTGGTCGAAAAACTCCTAATTTGCCACACTTTTAGACGTTTTTCTTCATTATTCTGGTCGGAAAAACTCCTGATTCGCCACATTTTTAGACGTTTTTCTTCGTTTTTCTGGTCGACAAACTCCTGATTTGCCACATTTTTATAACTTTTCCTTTGTTATCCTGCACAAAAAATACACTATTTAGCCGGGAATGTTCAGTTCGCAAGGGAAGCCCTTCAGTTTTAAGAAACAAAAGCCTAAAAGAACTGTCGAAATCCCAAGGAGGCCTCTTCAAACTCAAGGTTTGCCTTTAGAAGACGACTCGTACAGAAGGCGCCCTCAAGAAGAAAGCGAAGAAAAGAAAGATTCACAAATTGAAACATACAGGAAACCGTACAGGCCGGAAACAACTCCTGCGCCGCGAAGTGAAGACTTCAGAGGTCCTTCTAAATACGAATATTTTCAACCGACAGCAACAGGTCCTGAGCTTCCATCGAGGAATCAAAAAGAAGAATTTAAAGGCAAATTAGAAAATATTCCTCCGACTGCTCCTGGCTCAATAAATCGTCCGTTTGTACCCTCCGCGCCAGAAAATCCATCTGTTCAAGTCTTCCGACGGCCATATTTCCCATCGGGAGCTGAAAGGAGGCCTTCCAGAGAAGAAAGCGAAGATTCAAACAGACAACTTTTAGTTTGCCCACGGGTCCAGAAAACTACAAAAGGCCCGACGGTATGCCTTTAACAGCAGCAGGTTATAGGCGTGCTAATCGCCCAAAAGAAACCAAAAAACCTGAAGAATATTACAGCAGAAAACCTGAAGAACAAGGGCCAAATTATCGAAATCCATTTTCTTCAAGACCAGTGAAAGAAGAGCCGGAATATTTTAAGCCGAAAATGTCGAGTTTACAGCACCGGGGCCTTCTGGGGAGAGCTCGACGCGGAGGCCTTTGTCGTATGACATCGACGAAGAATACGACGTGACGTTAAACGACGCTTTACAACCGTCGACGTTAAATCCGACGTTGCAGTACTCAAGGGTCAAATCTCGAGGTTACCAATCAGCAGTCACACACCCTTCTTACCGTAGCCTTCTTTTACCTTCGGCCTCCCAGAACTACTACAGCAAAACTCCTTTAACTTCAGACGAATACGAAGCCGTCGTACTCCCAGCAGCGAGATTCACCCAGGCCCGATATAAACAACGAAGACCGAACGAATGGTATTGGTGATCCCAAAAAATGATTCTGTAAAAATGTGTATAAATATTTAAATTTTGACTGAATCGGGTTCAACAATATCGATTCTATCAGACTGATCGTGCCTAAAGTGTGATAAAAATTTTTATTTCAAATTATGTGATCTAAACAAAAATCTCAAAACAAAAATTTCGCACAAAAACTAATGAAAAATTAAGTTTTTTTCAGTGGAGACTGAAAAAACAATAAATCCATATTTTGTGTAGTGATAATGTAAATTTACTAAGTCTGTAATTAAACTTCAACACTACAACCTTTTCATTAATCCTATTATTTTGAACCCTACCAGTAAATAGCAGCAAAAAACACACGTTTTCCTTGGTATTTTGTCCTGCTCTATCAGATTTTCTGGGTTCTCTACAGCAATTTGGCGAATAAAAACCCTTTTTGGCGTTTGCGATAGCCTCTTGTCCAAAAAATATCCCTTCAACCAAATTTTTGGGTGTTTCTGCAAGGTTATTTGGCCAACGTTTTATAACTTATAAAATTTTTTTTTCATCAAGAAAGTATAAATATATGTTTTACTGTACCCTATCTCCACCGCCCGCAAATCAAGGTTTTATTACACCGAAATAATTTTATTTCAAAAATTATGGTTTTAACTGCTATTTTCGGATTTCTTCGCAAATATTTTCTGACTCTCCGGAATTGAAAACGAGAAAATAAACGAAAACGAAGGTCACAGCGGAAGCGGTTACAGCGTAGAGGATCTTCGGGAAATGTCGATGATCCCAAAAATGAGAGCGCTTTTCTCTCGTCCTTCTTGTTTGCAACTTCATCTTAAATAAAATAGATATCTGCAGATGACAGATTTATCTTCCCATATGGCTTCGTTAGTTCGATGTGATAAAGGCGATAAGTTTTTATTTACTCAAAGAGAAGTTAATGAAATACCCTGAACTGTGATATCCAAGGAGGGCCAATCATAAATCCTATTAAAACGTGGAACTCCCCCAATTCCGGAAAACTGGTGTTTATCGACCGGAGAGGAAAAACTCAATTATAAAGTTAAAAGGGCGAAAAGTATGAAAAACGAGAAGTTACTTGAAGTTTTGGTCTATTAAGAAAAACTCTCAAAAACCTGATAAAATTGGGTCTTCTTTTGTGAAAAACTAAGGAAAAGTCCAAAATCTGGTTAAAATGTTGCTTAAGGCCGAAAGATATACTAAAAAGCGCCCGGAAGCAGAAGAAAGGAAAAAAACTGTGGAAATCCCCCCAAATTCCAGAAAAATTGGTGTTTTTGACCGGTGGGAAACACCCTGAAATCAAGTTAAAAGGCGAAAAGTTTATCAAGTTAAAAGGAGAAGTTATCTGCAGTTTTGGTCGAAAATTAAGAAAAACTATCAAAAATCTGATAAAATTGGGTCTTCTCTGGTGAAAAACTAAGAAAAAGTTCAAAAAAAAAAATCGGGCTAAAAGATTTTTTGTAAACGCCCGAAGCAGAAGAAAAGGGAAAAACCTGAAGAAACTCCTACAATTCCGGAAAAATTGGTGTTTATTGACCGGAGGAAAAACACCCTAAAATCAAAAGTTAAAAGTTAAAAGGGCAAAAAGTATGAAAAACGATATCTGAAGTCTTGGTAGAAATATTAAGAAAAAATATCAAAATTTGATGAATTGGGTCTTCTCTGGTGAAAAACTAAGTAAAAATAAAAAAAAATCGGGTTAAAAGGTTGCTTAAGGGCCAAAATTTTTTTTTTCGTTTAAAAGCCCGGAAGAAGAAAAGGAAAAACCGTGGAAAACTTCCCCAATTCCGGAAAAATTGGCGTTTATTCACCGCAGGGAAAACACCCTAAAATCAAAAGTTAAAAGGGCGAAAAGTATAATAACGAAAAGTTATCAGCAGGTTTGGTCGAAATATTTTGAAAAACTATCAAAAATCTGATAAAAATGGGTCTTCTCTGGTGAAAAACTAAGAAAAAGTTCAAAAATCGGGTTAAAATTTAGCTTAAGGGACAAAAGATATTTTTAAAAACGCCCGGAAGCAGAAGAAAAAGGAAAACCCGTGGAAATTCCCCCAACTCCGGAAAAATTGGTGTTTATTGACCGGAGGGAAAACACCCTAAAATCAAGATAAATAGGCGAAAAGTATGAAAAACGAGAAGTAATCTGCAGTTTTGGTTGAAATATTAAGAAAAACTATCAAAAATCTGATAAAATAGGGTCTTCTCAGCTGAAAAACTAAGAAAAAGTCCAAAAAAATCGGGTTAAAATGTTGCTTAAGGGCCAAAAGTTTTTGTAAAACGCCCTAAGCAGAAGAAAGGGGAAACCTGAAGAAACTCCCACAATTCCGGAAAAATTGGTGTTCAGTGGTGGGAAAACACCCTAAAATCACGTTAAAAGGGCAAAAAGTATGAAAAACGAGAAGTTAACTGCAGTTTTCGTCGAAATAGTTAGAAAAATCATCAAAAATCTAATAAATTGGGTCTTCCACGTGAAAAGCTAAGAAAAATCGGGTTAAAAGGTTGCTTAAGGGCTAAAAGATTTTTTTAAATGCCCGGAAGCAGGAAAAAAGATGGTCTGTAGAGAAAAAAAACTACCTACTTCCTACAGAAAAACGGATAAAAACCAAGAAAAAGGCTCAAAAACCCGGTTAATTTCTTCCTCATTTCAAAACCAGAACCTAAGGGTCTTTCTCTGTCAAAGGCCGTCGAAAACGTCAAAAATCCCTTGGAATGGGAGTTTCTTGGTCGAAAACCCAAGTAAAAATCTTTAAAATCGACCAAAAATAAGAAAACTACCTACTTCCTACAGAAAAACGGATAAAAACCAAGGAAAGGCTCAAAAACCCGGTGAAGTTGTTTCTCATTTCAAAACAAGAACCTGAGGGTCTTCGTCTGGCAAAGGGCCCTCGAAAACGTCAAAAATCCCTTGGAAAGAGAGTTTCTTGGTCGAAACCCAAGAAAAAATCCTTAAAATCGACCAAAAATGGTCTATCTTTGCCGAAAGATCGAGGAAAATTTGAAAAAAATGTAGTATAAGTCAGGCCATTAAACCTAGGGAAAAGTTTAAATAGTTTTTCGGCCGAATTTGCCAGTCTATATCTGAGGGGAAATTTGTCAAGAGAGCACGTGGTAGACTTGACAGAAAAAACCTTGATATTTAGATAACCATGACGTAAACATCTTTGTGTTAACATCGCACAATCTCTTTTTCCTCGATTTCTCTACCCTTTGTCAATATTATTATATCAAGATAAAATTTGACTCATTCATCCGAGTTTTTCCTCTTTCATTTTATCGCCAAATGAAATGCTCTTTTGTCCGACTGCAGTAGCATCCTCGTCGTCGAAGAATATCTGGGACATTTGAGGCGCAGATGCAGGTGTTGCCCTTACATTTTCAATATTGTGAGAAAAGATTCCCATAGAATCTACCCTAAATTAAAGGTCAGTATGTATTAAAAGTAACTTACAATCAGAAATTCATGGAGCTTAGCTCCCAAGGTTGATCTGTTCAATTTGTCTGAGGTTTTGTGCCATTTTTACCAGGATCCATAAGAACCCACCATATGTCAACATGTCTCCCTAGGATTCTAACATTATGAAGCCTTTACTTCAACAAAATATGGTGTTTTTTCAGGAAATTGATGACGTTCTTGGAGGCTCAGCAGCTTGGAAAACGTAGATGCGACAGATGAAAGGTGTCCAACCTGCAGCCACCCTCGTGCATACTTCATGCAAATACAAACAAGATCAGCCGACGAGCCGATGACAACTTTCTACAAATGCTGCAACATTTCATGCGGTCATCGCTGGAGAGAATAAACCTTTAAATGCGATTGTTCTCTTTCCGCAAAGTTTTTTATTGTGTTCGGACTAATGTTTTTCATTTCAACAAAGATGATATGACGTTGATCCCTGTGGGACGTAAAGATGCTGTTGACATCGCTGTCGATTTACTGAAGAAAGGTAATTTGATAGCCATCCCTACGGACACTATCTACGGTATAGCGGCAGATTCTCAAAACTTAGAAGCTATTAAATCTCTTTATTGTTTAAAAGGTAGAGATTTTTCTAAGCCGATTGCTGTCTGTGTAAGTTCTGTTGGTGATATTAAGAACTGGGGTGACGTTGAAGATTTACCGAAAGGACTTTTAAACGAACTTCTTCCAGGTCAGGTGACCGTCTTATTAAAAAGGACATCAGTTTTAAACCACAATTTAAATCCGGGAGTATCCAAAATTGGTATTCGGATTCCAAAGTGTAGTTTTATCAACGAAATATCGCTCAGATTCGGTTCAGCGATCGCTTTGACAAGTGCGAACGTGAGTTCAGAACCGAGTACGTTATCTCCTGAAGAGTTTATCCATCTTTGGCCGAAATTAGGCGCAGTTTTTGACGCTGGACGAATCCCACTGTCTTCTCGCAGTGGCTCAACGATTGTCGACTTGAGCACACCTGGAAGATTTACTATCACCAGAGAAGGCAGCGTTTTTGAACAGACTTTGCTCAAATTAAAAAAATACAATTTAAAAAATGAAGGCATTTTTCAAAAAAATGGAGTCGAGGAAATCGGAGAAAGTTGAAAAGGAATCCTTGATGAATGAGTTAAAATCGAGAGTCGAAGATGTACTTTTAGGAAGATTTGAAGAAGATGGACTTTACAAAACTAACGACGAAGCCTGCTCTAATCTCTGCACAATATTAGAAGCCATATTTATTCACGGTATAAAAGAATCATTAACCGACAGAATGGTCACCGCATTAGGTGACCCGGATGCTATGCCAACGCCAGAATTTTGGTGTCCCATGATGGTGTTTACACACCGAAACATTATTGAACAGGTATTTTTTTAACTAATTTGTATCTTTTACTATTTATTTTTAGATATTAAAATTGAAGCAGATAAACAATGATGTGGGACGTTCCAGAGCATGGTTGAGACTAGCATTAAATGAGGCTTCTATTATAGCTTATTTAGGTTTAATTTTAAAACAAAATAGAGCGTTGGCTCGTTATTATAAGAAAACGGCGTTTTTAAGAGATTTGGAGTTATTGGGGATTACGATTTCTATTCTTCAGGGGATAGGGAGGTTCACGTTCGATTTTCCGATAAATTCTTCGATTTTAAATCGTTGGCCGAATGCACCGTTGTTGTTGGCAGGACTGTGGACGCCGCCGATGAAATATTCTCCTGTGACGACAGGTTTGGATTTAGCGAAGAACCTCCAGGCTGCCAGCGATGTGGAAACGGCTTCAGAAATTTTGCCTTTTGACATTCCAAGCACTTCAATGACTGATGAAGAAGCGCTGGAAATGCTGTTAAACACACCTGTTGAAAAAAGTGCACTTTTGAGCGCCTACGAGAAAGAAAAAATAGAAAATACTGATTCCGAAGGCTACTTTACAGAAGTGCCAACCGACTCGCATGATGAAGCCGAAGAAAAACTTGAACCCGTAGAAGAAAAACTTGAAGAACCCAAAATTGAAGAACCCCCACCAGAAACCAAAGAAGACATAACACAACAAAGTTATGAAAAAATCATCGGAAATTACAACCCAAAAAGTGATCCCAACATAAAAGAAGCCAGTTTAAAAGAATTTTTAAATAAAACAGAACCAACAATTAACCAAACACCGAAATCTCCTGACCTTGAAGAAGTAATATCTATTTCTTAAGATAAACTAATTTATATCTCTCATTTTAAGATGGAGTTTGAAGTTTTGGAAAAGCCAGAAATTTCAACTGAAAAAGAAGTATAAATTTTTTGTTTGTTTCTTTTTTTAATCCTTTTTTTCAGGTTTTCCCTCAATTATTGAAGATTCTCTGCTCAGGGCAAATACAACAAGAAAAAGGATTAGACACTCAGCAATTCGCTTGTAAAAATGTGGAATTATGATTGGAATAGGACAGAAAAAGGCCAAGTAAATTTTTCTAATTCATTTTCTAATTTTAAGGAAGATATTGTGATATCGGATTTTTAGGGTCTTACAGACCCCGGAGGGTCAAATCGAATATTAATCTTTACCGATCTCAACTTGGTCTTTGGTGCCATCCGTAGCATTTTTTCCAGAAAACTTTACAGCCACAGTTTTTAACCGATTTTTACCAGATTTTCACCAAATTTTCACACAACCTTCCTGAATGAACAAGAAATTATCGTGGGCGATTTTCAAGTTTTTGTCTTTTTCAAGTTTTAATTTTTTGGAACACTTTTCAGCCACAATTATCAACAAATTTTTACCCGATTTTCACCAAATTTTTGCCAAGTACAAGTTTTAATTTTCCGGAACACTTTTCGCCCACAATTTTCAACAAATTTTTACCCGATTTTCACCAAATTTTCACACAACCTTCGTGAATAGTTGAACAAGAAATTATGGTGGGCGATTTTTGAATTTCGTTAAAATGGCGGAGATATGTCTGTTTCAAGTTTTAATTTTCCGGAACACTTTTCGGCCACAATTTTCACCAAATTTTACCCGATTTTCACCAAATTTTCACGCAACCTTCCTGAATAGTTGAACAAGAAATTATGGTGCACGACTTTTGAATTATGTATGAAAAAATGGCGGAGATATGTACGTTTGAAATTTTAAAAACTTTGCTGCGGCCGAACCGTTGGTCCGATTTTCACCAAATTTTCACCAAAGACTCCTTATATTTTTTACAAAATTTTGGTGTTAAAATTTTTTTTGTTTTTTGTGCGTTTTTAGTAGGGAGAAATTTCATACTTTCACCAGTTACTAGAGGCACATCCCTAAGGCAAAGAGTCCATTATTTCGTCCTTGATACTTTAACAACTTTAGAAAATTTAAAAAAAATTGACGAAAAAAATTGAAAAAATAACTTAAAAAATTTTTAAAAAAATGAAAATTTTTCAGACAAAACAAAAATTGAAAATTTGTCTAAATGCTTAAAATTATTATTCCCCCTCCTTTTTACTACCCCTCCCTTATACTTTCCCTCCTTTATACTTCCCCCTCCCTAAACTTCTCCTCCATTATACTTCCCCTCCTTAATACTTGGCCCTCCTCCATTGTCCCTTCTAATAAAGTTTTCGTGGAAAGCTCTTCTAACTAGTACTTTATTTATTTTTAGGGTTTGCTTGTTTAGCGGTTTTTATTACTGCGAAGATTGTTTTAATGGAGTCGACTTTAAAATACCATCAAGAATTCTTCATAATTGGGATTTTACTAAATATACAGTGAGCGAATCTTCCTTCCTATTTTTAATAAACGTCCAAGAACATCCTCTTTTCGACATAAGAAAAATTAATTCTAAAATATATTTCACTTCAAAAGAAATGAACGATGTTAGGGTATGTAAAAAATTTATGTTTATTTTTTAATTTGTTTTAAAGAAATTAAGAGTTAAATTGAACCATCTACGACTTTATTTATCGACATGTCGTGATCAAGTTCAGAATAGAATTAAAACTTTACTTTGGCCAAGGGAATATTTGTATAACCACGTCCACGTCTTTTCGGCGTCTGTAAGTATTTTCGCTTTCCACGAAAATTTTAATCCATTTTCGCAGGATTTATTTGAATTAGAAACCGGAAAATTAATCTCCAGCCTGGAACAGGCTGTCCACATTTCGACTCAGCATGTCAAATCATGCGAACTCTGCAAACAAAAAGGTTTCATATGCGAAATCTGTATCGACAGTAAAGAAAAATCGCCGAATCCTATCTACCCTTTTGAAGACAATACGCACAGGGTATCTTTTGCATAATTTATATCTTTGATTCTTATTTAATTTTTCAGTGCCAAATTTGTAATAATGTCGTCCATCTTGAATGTTATAAAAAAGTCAAAGAATGTCGTAAATGTGCCCGTATAAAGGAACACAGGGCGAAGTTGGAACGTCATAAATCTGAAGAAAACAGTTGATGTTATAATTATAAAAAATTGTTACCAATGTGCCTAGTATCTTTTTTTTTAATTAATTATAATAAACAGTAGAGATCAACAAAATTTTATAAAACCCTTTTTTTCAATATATACAAAACGCAGGCGAGAAAAAAAGCGAAACCGAGAAGAAGTAGAAGTTTATCTGTAAACTGCCTTCGAGAATATTTCGCCAGTAATTTCCCTGATTGAAAAAGTACACTTTTGGTTTCTAGTAATTCACCTTTGGTACCAGAAACCGTCGTTGAGGAATTTGCTACAAATTAAACAGGTTATACACAAAAAAAATTAAAATTCAAACCTAATGTGTTTAGAGTGTCAGCACTGAGTTGTGTTGTGTCGGAAAGGTGGCGACTTATCGACAGAAGCTGATCGGTCACACCAGAAGACATTTTGACCAAATTCGCTTT
Organism: Orius insidiosus; assembly: GCA_014119065.1. Lineage (NCBI taxonomy): Eukaryota > Metazoa > Arthropoda > Insecta > Hemiptera > Anthocoridae > Orius > Orius insidiosus. Next base: position 28,109 of record JACGAQ010002286.1, on the reverse strand, counting down.
ATCTTTTTTCTGCCTGTTTCGCAGAACAGACTCCTGTATTGATTCTTTAAAAAGTTCATCTTTATTCGCTTTATCAATCGCCAGCATACAAGCGACATTCGCTTTTCTAAACATACTAAAAGTACTGGAAAAAAAATGATTTTTTTGAAAATATCAGTTTTTTTACCTAAAATATTGTTCTTTTCTGTTTGCTGCATCTGATATGATTTCTTCATTGTGTCTTTCTTTACCGTAAACTTCAAGGATTTCTATTTGTTTTTTCAAAATGGCCAATTTCCCTCTGCCTTCGGCGTTAAGTTCGTTGAGGACTTCCAAAGGCCCCAGGCAATTATAAATATCCTGAAAAATTCACTATTAATCAAGAAGGCAGAGAAAAATGAAGAAAAATGCAGTAGAAGCGGAATGGGAGGAAAAACCGAACTCCCCAAAATTTTGCAATAAATTCTATAGATAGGCAAAATTGTCAAACTGTCAAATATCCAAAAACTCTAAAATTCTCTAATCTCCTCCACTTCTCAAGACTTTTCCTGCTCTCTTCTTGCATAAAGGGGGGCACGAGTAATATGCTATTTCCCACCCTAGGTATGTAACAAACAAACCATATCACAGATTGATTGAAATTGTCGAACTGTCAAATATCCAAAAAACTCTAGAATTCTGAAAAACCTCCTCCACTTCTCAAGACTTTTCCTGCTCTCTCCTTGCACAAACGGGTGCTCAAGTAATATGCCATTTCCCACCCTAGTGTAACAAACAAGCCTTATTACAGATTGATTGAAATTTTCAAACTGTCAAATATCAAAAAAAAAAACTCTCAAATTCTAAATCTCCTCCACTTCTCAAGACTTTTCCTGCTCTCTCCTTGAACAAAGGGGGGCAGAAGTAATATGCCATTTCCCACCCTGGGTATGTAACAAACAAGCCTTATTACAGATTGATTGAAATTTTCAAACTGTCAAATATCCAAAAAACTCTAAAATTCTCAATCTCCTCCACTTCTCAACACTTTTCCTGCTCTCTTCTTGCACAAAGGGGGCACGAGTAATATGCTATTTCCCACCCTAGGTATGTAACAAACAAACCATATCACAGATTGATTGAAATTGTCGAACTGTCAAATATCCAAAAAACTCTAAAATTCTGAAAAACCTCCTCCACTTCTTAAGACTTTTCCTGCTATCTCCTTGCACAAAGGGGGGCACGAGTAATATGCTATTTCCCACCCTAGGTATGTAACAAACAAACCATATCACAGATTGATTGAAATTGTCGAACTGTCAAATATCCAAAAAACTCTAGAATTCTGAAAAACCTCCTCCACTTCTCAAGACTTTTCCTGCTCTCTCCTTGCACAAACGGGTGCTCAAGTAATATGCCATTTCCCACCCTAGTGTAACAAACAAGCCTTATTACAGATTGATTGAAATTTTCAAACTGTCAAATATCCAAAAAAAAACTCTCAAATTCTAAAATCTCCTCCACTTCTCAAGACTTTTCCTGCTCTCTCCTTGAACAAAGGGGGGCAGAAGTAATATGCCATTTCCCACCCTAGGTATGTAACAAACAAGCCTTATTACAGATTGATTGAAATTTTCAAACTGTCAAATATCCAAAAAACTCTAAAATTCTCAATCTCCTCCACTTCTCAACACTTTTCCTGCTCTCTCCTTGCACAAACGGGGGCACAAGTAATATGCCATTTCCTACCCTAGGTATGTAACAAACAAGCTTTTATAAGTTACCTGAATCAATGATTTTAAAGACAAATCGCATTTAAAAATTTCATTTCTCAACATAAAATGTCTTTTCCCATCACGAATGATTGAAATTGTCGACCAGTCAAATATCCAAGAACTCTAAAATCTCCTCCACTTCTCAAGACTTTTCCTGCTCTCTTCTTGTACAAAGGGGAGCACAAGTAATATGCCATTTCCCACCCTAGGTATGTAACAAACAAGCCTTATCACAGATTGATTGAAATTGTCGAACTGTCAAATATTCAAAAAACTCTAAAACTCTGAAAAACCTCCTCCACTTCTCAAGACTTTTCCTGCTTTCTCCTTGCACAAAGGGGGGCACAAGTAATATGCCATTTCCCACCCTAGGTATGTAATAAACAAGCCTTGATAAGTTACCTGAATCAATGATTTTAAAGACAAATCGCATTTAAAAATTTCATTTCTCAACGTAAAATGTCTTTTCCCATCACAGATTGATTGAAATTGTCGACCTGTCAAATATCCAAGAACTCTAAAATCTCCTCCACTTCTCAAGACTTTTCCTGCTCGCTCCTTGCACAAAGGGGGGCACAAGTAATATGCCATTTCCCACCCTAGGTATGTAACAAACAAGACTTGATACTTTACCTGAATTAATGATTTTAAAGACAAATCGCATTTTATAATTTCATTTTTCAATTCCTCAACGTAAAACGTGTCTACTTCCATCACAGTGAGTTAAAATAAAGCAGATTTGATAAATTATTCATACATTCTAGTAAAAAATGTGTGATTTTGTGAATGTGTCAAATTAGGTTACATCATGGTTATAATTATGAGGGTTCACACTGATCAGCAACCATACTTTTAAAGCGTTTGCTGTTTGGTAGTTGAGAGTTGACTGTTGACCGTCTGACTTGTGTTTAGCTTGTTGAAGTTATTTATTTTAACTAGTTTAAGTATTAAGGAGAGCGAAGGATGGCCGAACCGGAAGGAGATGAAGACCAATGGCTTTATGGAGATGCTACGGGCGAAGCTGGTGAAGAAGCGGAGAATCCCGTGCCTGAAGAACAGCCGCCTCCACCCGGAGAAACTGTTGCTCAAGAAGATGCTGTCGACACCCAAGACAACCAAGAAAAACCATTAGAGGTTAATAATTTTGAGTCTCGAACTTTCATTTTACTTATCATTTTTAGACTAATGGCGAAGAAAAAGAAGCTGCAGAAGAAGCCGAAAAACCTGATGGAGAACAGAATGAAAAGCCTGAAGGAGAAGCTTCAGCGAATGAAGGTTCGTTGTTTAAAATCAAGATTTATTAAATTGTATATTTGTAGCCGGAGAGGCTGTCGGAGCCGCCGAAGATGATGAAGAAGACGACGATGATGATAGCGAAGATGACGTACGAGTGACAATCGGCGACATGAAATCTGGAACTCAATATACCAACATTAACATAAAGCGTGGTGCCAACTTATCATCCGGTGTTGACAAATTGAACAAAGTAATTCCCTAACATTATTTTTAAAAAGATATTGAAGTACCCCCTGGATTGAGAAGGTCTTCCAGATACCTCTAGGTCTAAAAATCAAGTGAAAATATGGTTTCTTTGTCGAAAAACTGGAGAAATTCCCGTAACAATGGGGTTTCTCAGTTTAAAAACCTAAGACGCAAATGACCCATGTGGTTGGGCCGCCACAAAAAAAAAAAAAAAAAAAAAAAAAAAAAAAAAAAAAAAAAAAAAAAAAAAAAAAACTCTTGAAATCATCAAAATCATGATGACCATGGGACGACAGAGGGATGGATGAAGGGTCGACAGTGGGATGGAAAGATGGATGAAGGGACAACAGAGGGATGGAAAGATGGATGAAGGGACGACAGAGGGATGGATGAAGGGACAACAGAGGGATGGAAAGATGGATGAAGGGACGACAGAGGGATGGATGAAGGGACAACAGAGGGATGGATGAAGGGACAACAGAGGGATGGATGAAGGGACAACAGAGGGATGGAAAGATGGATGAAGGGACGACAGAGGGATGGATGAAGGGACAACAGAGGGATGGAAAGATGGATGAAGGGACGACAAAGGGATGGATGAAGGGACAACAGAGGGATGGAAAGATGGATGAAGGTGTAGAATATAATATTTCGGATGAAATAATTGTTTGACTAATTCGAATGAATTATATTTTAATACTGATTATGTAAATAAATCATATGGTAGCGAACCGAGCCGCTACAAAGGGACAACAGAGGGATGGAAAGATGGATGAAGGGACAACAGAGGGATGGAAAGATGGATGAAGGGACGACAGAGGGATGGATGAAGGGACAACAGAGGGATGGAAAGATGGATGAAGGGACGACAAAGGGATGGATGAAGGGACAACAGAGGGATGGAAAGATGGATGAAGGTGTAGAATATAATATTTCGGATGAAATAATTGTTTGACTAATTCGAATGAATTATATTTTAATACTGATTATGTAAATAAATCATATGGTAGCGAACCGAGCCGCTACAAAGGGACAACAGAGGGATGGAAAGATGGATGAAGGGACAACAGAGGGATGGAAAGATGGATGAAGGGACAACAGAGGGATGGAAAGATGGATGAAGGGAAGACAGAGGGATGCAAAGTTGGATGAAGGGAAGACAGGGGGATGCAAAGTTGGATGAAGGGACGACAAAGGGATGGAAAGATGTAAGAAGAGACGACAGAGGGATGCAAAGGTGGATGAAGGGAAGACAGAGGATGCAAAGGTGCATGAAGGGAAGACAGAGGGATGCAAAGGTGCATGAAGGGACGACAGAGGGATGGAAAGATGGATGAAGGGATGTCAGAGGGATGGAAGGGTGGATGAAGTGATGGAAAGATGGAAGAAGAAACGACAGAAGGTTGCAAAGGTGGATGAAGGGACGACAGAGGGATGGAAAGATGGATGAAAGGACGACAGAAGGAAAGGACGAATGTGATTGGTAGACCACCAAAAAAGCGAACTTCAAGGGTATTACTATCTCATCAATCATGTCAAAATGGGGATTTTACCATAGACCCCCTTCTTTAGTATTTTCAGTCGCTTTTTTTAGGTCTTTTTGATATAGAACCCCCATTTTGACATGATTTTCAAGAGTTTTCTTCGGTTTTCAGACAGAGAAACCCCGTTGTCTTAATTAATCTTAATTTTCCATCGTCCATCGACCGTTGTCTTAATGCACTACATTCGTTGGTCCAATCTTTACCAAATTTTCACCAAATACTTTCTTTATTTTTTTAGATCCAACCAGGGAAATTCTCAATTGAAGATTTTGAAAGCATCGGAACCATAAATGGCGTCGCTGCTCACGAGTTCAGCATCGACGCCTTAGAAGACAAACCTTGGAGACAACCTGGAGCAGACATAACAGGTAATAAATTTTTTATTTTTAGTTTATTTTCATTTTGTTTTTAGATTATTTCAATTATGGCTTCAATGAGGATACATGGAGAGCATATTGTGAAAGACAGAAACAAATGAGGGTTCACGAATCTGGCGTCGGACTCGGAGGACTTGGCGTATCGAGGACGAATCAATCCATAATGATTACCGACAATATGAAGTATTCCGCTCAAAATTCAGCGAACAATACAACAATAATGCCAGGTGATGGTGCTTATGTGAGGAAAGCAGGTCCTCCGCCAGGTCCGAGAAGAAGTGGCGTCATCGATGTCATCGGTGCTGGTGGCGTCGCTTCCCGCCGTACTTCTGATTCTCCTCCCAAAGAAAACATCATTCAGGTATTTTATATTCACCAAAAACCTCAAAATTAATTCATTTTAGGTCATGACTGCCGAAAGACGAGATTACGGCAGAAAAGGGTTCGATCTATCAGTTCCTCCGCCAGGTTTTGAATCAACCCCACCACCCATGAACGTCCCTAAGTATGTACCTCTTTTTACATATATTTTTAATTATTTATTTTAGCTACCCACCTCATGGATACAATCAAGACTTTTACCAGGAAGTCGACCCTTATTACCAGGCTTACGAACCTTCCCAAGAAATGCAGTGGGGCCAGGTATAAATTAATTAATTTTTATAATTTTTGCATGTAACTTTCTCTAAATGCATGAAAATTGTTCAATAGGGGCGAAGCTCACGACATCGCGAGAAATCCCGTAATTCCTCTATTGACCCAGAATATAAAAGATACAAGTCCGAAAAGTATTTGCATGTTAGTAACTTTTGTTTCGGCACTTCTTTTAACCGCACAATTTAGTTTTTGTTGTATTTAGTTATTTTTAAATAATTTTTTTTTAGGGTGATGATCTTCCTGGAGGTATGTCGATTAAACAGGAGCCGATCGACAAATCTTACAAAGACAGAGAACGTGATAGAGATAGACATAAGGACAGGTAATAAAAAGTTTTTTTAAATAATCTTTTAACGTTTTTTTAGACATCGCCACCGTTCGAGAAGCCGAAGTGTCGACCGTGATCGAAGACGTAAACACAAAAGTCGCAGTCGAAGTCCCGGACATAGAAGCCACAAAAAGAAGAAATCGAAGAAGTCCGACAGAAAAGACAGCAGCGATTAAATTTATGTCGCGTATTCTTAACTTTTCATGTACATTTTAAAAGAAGTTTTTTTCTCTCTGTCTACTATTTTTTTAAAAAACCCTTTCAAGCACCAATCAAGTTTTTTGATACTCAAATGGCAAGAAAACTTTTTGCATTTTAGAGAGGATACCCTACAAAATACGCCACAATTATTTTTAATGTAAAAAAAAATTGTTTAAATAAAAATTTGTTTTTAATATTGCCATAAATCAATTTTACAACCCTGAAGTATATTTTGCTAGACTTTTAGTGCTCTTTTGACTTCCTCAAAGAAAAGATGAAACCCTCCATGTTTTTCTACTAGTATTGTTATGAAATGGCTCTAGACACTAGAAAATTATTTTAAATATGGTGTCTTTTGAAGATGATAGCTTTGTTCCAACCTTCAAATCCTTCTGGCGTATGCTACAGGAGTGTCAAACTGCGGTTGGAACAAAACTAATACCACTGAATTATAATCTAGTACTAGTCTAGATTATAATTCAGTGCTAATACATTCGAAAAATCATGTTTTGGATCAATAGATCCACTGTAGACAAGACTGAAGGATCGAAAATAAAGCATTAAAATTCACTAAAAAGGGTTTTTGTCAGCCTAAAAACTTGAGAATATTCCTTATAAAGTTATAATAAATAGGTTATGGCCAAAAAGTGTTTTTCTGGGCTACACCATATTTTAACTTGCCATACAATAAAGGCAAATTTTATTACATCGATAAGATTTTCTCTTGGATCTCCGCCAATAGAAAATAAACAGTTCCGAGCCCCCTACAATGGTCAATAATAAAATTTTATTTCTTTGGAAAATCCTGTTAAATGGATGGCCAAAAAAAAACCATTGGGAACGCCCTAATAGAATGGTTTTCGGAAATCAGAAAAAAGAAAGTTTTTATGTCCAAATTCAGAAAAACACGTCAAAAAAATTCGTTTTTGAGACATTAACTGAATAAAAGAATTTTTTTTTCAGCTGAAAACTGAGTAAAAATCCTTAAAATCGAGTAAAACGGGTTTCTTATGGGCAAAAGATCGAGAAAAACTAACAAAAATGTCGAAAAATTGAGGTTCCCAGGCACAAAAAAATGAGGAAGATACACAACAATCAATTGATCGCTGAATTTGGCTAATAAAATTATCTATTATTATATTATATCTATAATCTGAATAAAAGGCTCATAAACTTGGTGAAATAGATAAAATTGGGAGAAAAAATAGTTAAAATAAGAGTAAAAAAGGGTCGCTTTTGCCCTATAGACCGAAGTGGTTTGCTGGGCAAAGTATATCGGAAATCCTGTACAAAAAAGATTTTGTGGCCACTAAACCAAGAAAGTAGAATTCGTATTTCTCAACAATAGGCACAAAATAATCGCAAACAATGTTTATATGGAAAAAAATTTTTTTTTTTTTTTGAAAATCCAAAAAGAAAAATTTTTTCGGCCGAAAACTGAGTAAAATTCCTTAAAATTGAGTAAAATGGTTTTTTTTTTTTTTTTTTTTTTTTTTTTTGCAAAAGATTGAGAAAAACTAAGAAAAATTGAGGTTTCCTGGCACAAAAAATTAGAAAAAACCCCAAGAATCGCCTGAAACCAATCAACCAAGAACAATCGCTAAAAATCCTGTTAAAAAGGCATTCGACGGCTAATAAGATTATCTATTATAATATTATCGTTTTGCGACTTATTAACTGAATAAAAGGCACAAAAAATGGTGAAATAGGTAAAATTGGATGAAAAAGTAGGGAAAAATAGTTGAAAAAGGGTCGCTTTTGCCCTAAAGACCGAGATGGTTTGTTGGGCAAAAAGATCAGAAATCATCTACAAAAAAAAAAAAGATTTTTTCCCACTAAACCAAGAAAGTAGAATACGTATTTCTCGACAATAGGCACAAAATAATCGAAAAGGGTGTTTATCTGGCAAAAAAAATTGTTGAAAATCCAATAAAAAGAGTTTTTTTGGCCGAAAACCGAGTAAAAATCCTTAAAATTGAGTAAAATGGGTTTCTTTAGGGCAAAATATCGAGAAAAACAAACAAAAATGTGGAAAATTGAGGTATCCAGGCACAAATAATGAGAAAGATACACAAAAATCGCCTGAAACCAATCAACCGAGAATAATCGCCAAAAATCCTGTTAAAAAGAAATTCTTTTTCAAATAAGATTATCTATTGAAGTATAATTATTACTTTTGAATAAAAATGGGAAAGATGGATTTTTTCTAAGATCGACCAATTTTCTGATTAATTTGGCGGGATCGAATCCGGAATCCCTAGGCTGTAAAATCGACCTTTCATTTTACGACGACAGAGAGCTCTACTTAATTTTTGATCTGTCTTATCACTTTCTTATCATCAATACTAGCTGTCAAGTGTCAAACGAGATAATAAAATGGTAAATATACTCAAAGTTTTAAATAAAACAGGGAACATTCATGCCAACTTAAAGTTAATTCCACCCTATTATTAATTCCTCTTCGTTTATCCTAGTGGAATTTTAATTTTTGATGATTTTTTCGTCTTTTGAAAATTAGGTGTACTCAGAAATCTAGATATTCAAACGATTGGAAACGTTATTTTTTGACCCGTTTATGGGATTCCGGGGTTGGATATTTGTGCGCAGTGTTCTTTGGGAGTTCCTTCTTCCTTCTATGTTGTGATCAATATCTTCTACTTTGAAGGTACATCGATATTTACATGAATTTAACGTCCCTTTTTTGACGTTTTTCTCGTGAAAGTCCGAATCCGGGGTTTTATGTTGAGCCGAATTACGTTTTTAAATACCGTTTCCCGATTGATCTAAATGTTAAAATGGATCTTAACTTGCTACATAAAAAGACAGGTTATTTCACTTCATTTTTTATTCGAATTTTAACAATTTAAGGTTTCTTTTGTATCAATAATTATTGTTTTTGTTGTATATTGTTGTTATTTGATGTTTTAAATGGACTTTTTTGGGTTTTATGGTTGATATTTGGGAAAGGTCAACCACACCTTAATTTTTGCTAATTGTGTTTTTTTCTTTTTTTTTAGGGTTCATGTTGTAATTCTATGAAGTGATGGGGCGGGTTGCGAGCCCGATGGAGGTTGGGTAGGCAGCTCCGCCCCGGCCAGCCATGGAGCCCAGGCCTTACGCCTTCCATAAGGTAATGACCATGGTCAAAAAATTTTTAGTTTGTCCGATGAAGGTTGGGACACCTGGATTTGTCGAAGCGAGACCTGGTTTCCCGACGCCACTCTTGCTGCGATGAATCGCCCCGATTTTCATTGGTTTTTTGGCGCAGAAACACCCTTTTTAGACAAAGTTGTGCGCCAAAAATCAAAAAAACATTTTCTTACTTTTTTGAAACGCCATTAAGGGTGCACCAATCGCCCAAGCTTAAAAAACCAATTTTTTAAACAAAAAAATCATTTTTTGCTAGTTTAGATCTTCTAAATTATTTTTTTATTTACAGATGGAGGCACTTGTGAAACAGATGCAAGATCCAGAGTCTGGAGTTCCCGTTGGCAGCCAGAAATCCTTCCTTACCTCCATACCTTCTGCTTTTATCGGTAATTAAATAAAAAAGCAATAAAACAATAAATTAATTAAAATTTCAGGATATGACTTAATTGAATGGCTTATGGAACACCTCAACATTGATGATTCGGGTAACATTTTTTATATCTCGTTTAAACTAATCTAATTTTAATTCCAGTGGAGGCCGTTCACCTCGCCAATCAATTATGTCAGTACGGCTACTTCTTTCCTGTCGACTGCAAAACCCTCACAGTCAAAGATGACAACTCCCTTTATAGATTCCAGGTTTTGAGTTAGAATAAAAATTTTTTTTACTGTAATTTATTTTAGGCTGCTTACCATTGGCCGTGGCATCACCGCCATCCTGATAATGTAGAATATGCCATTTATCTAGTCAAAAGGACCCTTCGCAACAAGCAAAGGCATGCTCTTGAGGATTATGAAGTCGTAAGTATTTTTAAAATAAATTTTTGTGTTTTTAATATAAATGTTTTAAATTTAGGAAGCTTTAACCAATTTAAAGAAGAATCTTCAAAATAAATGGGAACTAATCACCATGCAGGCGGAAGAGCAGGTAATTTATAAAAAATATTTAAAACAACACAGTTTCGGACATTTTTATTTATTTCGAAAATCGTCCCATGGGGTACAAAAAGTCAGTAATTATTTTCTTTGCCGTTTAGGCTGAGGATGGGAATTATTTGTCCAAACATGCCGCCGGTGCTGGCGTGAGTATAAAATAGAATTTGGTACACTTTTCATCCTCTTCTCACGTCGAGCTTCTTTTTTCTCGAGAACTTTTTAGCCGATTTTTTCTTTTGGCTTGTTTTTTTTACTAATGGCTTCTTTTCTTCTTCTGCTAACAGAAAACGCTTTATTCTCTTTAAACTAACACTTTTTTAAGTAGTTTTTACTAACCTATAGGATCATTTTCAGAAAACATTCATCATTTTTAAAAACTGTGTAAATATCTTGCATGTTCAGGACGGTTTATAAAAGCATTTTCAAAAAAGATCTGAAACTTATTCAGTGATAGCAAACTGGACTATCGGTTGGCAATTTTTTGATTTTTTGTAATTTTTATAGGTAAAGTTGGGAAAGAAAGGAAGAAGATGGACAAGCAGGTTGCTGATTCTCAAGAAAGAGCTTATTGGCGAGTTCACAGACCTCCTCCCGGTTGCTTACCTCTTTTAGAGCCATCCCCACTTATAATTCTTCGTAGAGTAATCTCACCTTCTCCTCAAAACACTGAGGTATTTTAAATTTTTAAATAGACAAAATATATTTTTTTTAGCTTGAAATTCTTCGGAGGAAAGTTGCCAAATCAAGGATAAAAGTTTCACAAGCAGTCGAAAACCTCATCGCTTATTCGAATACGTATGCGGAATACGATCCGTTCTTTACTCCAGTGCAGCCTTCTAACCCGTGGTTATCCGACGATCCTACATTCTGGCAATTTAATCAGCCATTGTAAGTCATTGTTTAAAATTGAAAAAGTGTGTGGAGGGATTTTTGTTTGGAAGTTCCAAATAAATATTCTTCCACAAAATCCGTGGATCCTCCGGAGTTGGCTGTGATAGGGCGCCATGGCAATATGGCGAGAGCCCCCGCCTGGGTCCCCCCCAATGGCCCATAAAGCTATAAAATTGAAAAATGTTCATTTTTTCTTTTAGAATTGACGTTCCGACAGAAAAACGTGTGAAACGATGGGCGTTGTCTTTTGAAGATCTTCTCGCTGATCCAACTGGTAAAAATAAAAAAAAAAACCTTTTTTTTTATAACAATTTTTTTTAGGTGTTGAAGAATTCACTTCGTACTTACGAAAGGAATACAGTCATGAAAACATCAGATTCTGGCTTGCTGTTAAAGAACTGCGACATTGTGGCTATCGCAGGTGCCTGCCAAAGTCAACAGTATTCATCAGTAAGTTTTTTAAAAATTTAGAAATTAAGTTTGATGTGATTTTTAGGGAGTTTTTGGCACATGGAGCGCCTTGTGAGGTAAACATTGATTCGAGAACGCAAGAAGCGACTTTAAGCGAGATGAAGGCGCCATCTAGATTCACTTTCGATTCTGCCGCCCATCACGTCTACACGTTTTACTTCATAAAGATTGCTATCCACGTTTCATCCGTTCTGAGCAATACAAAAATCTTTTGGCCAACGCCAGACACCACCCGCCGACCAAAAAGAGGTTCTTCGGATTCGGCGGAGTTGGGAAGAAGAAAAGCTGCGCTGGACCGATCGCTGCATCGAGCATCAATAAGAGAAGAGGTAGCGACCGAAGTCTCACCGGAAACGTTCATGAAACTCCTACTTTCGCACCTCAAACTCACGTACCTCTCTCAACTAGTCAATCAAATCTTCATGATATAACTATAACTAGGTAATTTCTTTGATTTATGATGTAAAAACAGTTTCATTTTTTGTTTTTAGGGATTGTGGAGTTTCGCCAGAAAGGATAAGTGCTATGCATAAGGATTTGAAACAGAAGTCGTTTGAAAGAAAGCCCTCAAGCGAAGATGAAAAATATGCGAGCGATTCATTGGCTAAATCTGAGCCAGGTCCGTCTTCTGCTTGTTTGGAGGTGAAGCCTGAATTGAAGGTGGAGGAAGAGGAGGAGAAGGAAAGCGAAAGAAAGAAATCCCTTGAGAATGTTGTAGCAAAGATAAGCGAATGCACAATTCAAGAGAACCCTATAACGATTGTGACTGATGACTTAGAGACGCAAACCCCCGACGATGCCGCAGGTGTCACGGAAAACCCAGACCCTTCACCCCTCGAGACAGTGTTGCCCGAAGAGGCCGAGTCGACCTCCGCAGAAGACGCAGAAACGCCTTTAGAGCAAACGATCGCCAAAATAATCGCCAGCGGAACACCTAAAACTCGTAAAACAGCCAAAAAGACTCGCATTATGTCCGAAGAGGGTACAAAAACGACACAAGTTTCAAAACTATTATCCGACGAGACAAAACACATTTCAATGGATTTACCCAACGTTTCGGTTCACGACCCTTCTGAGCCTTGCGAACCTTCCAATCAAGTTCCTGGAGACGAAGTCGTACCTGAAGATTCAACTGATATGCAAAGTCGCACCGATATTTGCCCATGGGAAGATGAGTAAGTAATTCTTTTTTCCAAATAAAACCTTACGAAAAAAACATCTTTTAGAGAAAACTGCAAGACTGAAGGGCCATTCGTTAAAAAATACGCCACTCTCGGTTACCTATAAAATTTTAAATTCCTATTTATATTTTAATTTCAAAATAACAAGAGAGACTGATAGAGAACGGCGGACAATACTGAGCCCCTGATTCGCCTCTCATCACCTCAAATGTTAATTAAAATATAATTTCATCCCAATTAATTTATCCTCAAAATTCTCACATACAACTAAAAAGATTCAACGCCAATTAAAGTATACACCAAAAGGTTTCAAAATCCAGCGAAATCAACTGTGTCTGAATAGTACGACTTTCATTATAAACAAAAAAAATTAATTAAATAAAAAATTAGTAAGTTTTAGACTTGGTGTCATAGCAAACATAACGCATTTTGGTAGGGGAATAGTCAAAAAAAGAAATAGGTCGTGATGGTGTGTTTTATTAAAAAAAAAATTATTGTAAACTTATACATAATCAAAATTTTATTATTTTAGCTACAAAACTGTTTAATGTGGATAGTGCATGTCATTGGTGTTACCGTATATGTTAATTATTAATTTTAATGGTACCGCTTGATTAGAGTATGTGAGAATTCAAAAATATTACCAAAAAATAGTATTCGTCTATATATTTAAAATATAGATATAACTAGTTAATAGATTCTAGAAAAATCCTTTTTGACCACCTTGTAAATATTAAAGCCAATATCAATGGTTTTTACAAATACGTAAATTTTGTTTAAATTATTTAAAAAAAATTTTTGATCTTTTTTAGATTGTTTAATTTGCCATTTTAAAATAAGATTAATGGTCTGTGATTAAATTTCTTTTATTAGCTGTGTATAAATTTAAAAAAATTTAAAAAAGTGGTCTCTACAATTTATTTGATTTTCCTACTACTGTGATTATGATAATTGATATATTTATTTATTAAAAATATTATAAGCTTTATAAAATTATTAAATTTAAAAAAAGAAAAAAAAATCGCTTTTGCTGATTAAACTTAGATAAATGAGAAAGCTTTGACAATATGTTCCGTATTATTGTTGTAAATTATTACGCCATGTTTTAAAATATGGGTTTGTTTTTTTGTATATATTTGTAGACATTTTATGTACGGTTATAAGTTTTAAAAACAAAAAAAATATCAAATGTTTAACGAACTTCTTAGCGGCCTATATTATTGTATAATAAATGTCTTTATTAGATGATTTTATTGTTTCAATAAAATTCCTAAATGTTTGGGGTGTTTTATTTGAAGAGGAGGTTAAGTTGAAGACCTTTTTTTCATCTCCAAGTGGAGCGTTGAAAACGAGGAAAATGGAAGTTTTGAACCACTAGTGGCTGAACCCTTGCAAAAACGTTATATGAGGGTAGTACAATATCATTAGCTATTGGGAAAGTAAAAAAACCTTTTTTTTTCCTCTCCAAGTGGAGCTTTGAAAACATGGAAAATTGAAGTTTTGACCCACTAGTGGCTGGAACCTTGCAAAAATATTATTTTGAGGGTATTACAATATCAATAACTATTGGGAAAGTAAAAAAAAAGTTTTGGTTTCTAGCTACCCTCGACCAAAAGTTGAAGACCGTTTTTTTTCCTCTCCAAGTGGAGCGTTGAAAACAAGGAAAATGGAAGTTTTGACCCACTAGAGGCTGTTACTTTGCAAAAACGTTATTTTGAGGGTATTACAATATCAATAACTATTGGGAAAGTAAAAAAAACATTTTTTCCTCTCCAAGTGGAGCATTGAAAACAAGAAAATTGATGACCCACTAGGGGCTGGAACCTTGTAAAAAAATTTATTTTGAGGGTAATACAATATCAATAACTATTGGGAAAGTAAAAAAACCTATTTTTCCTCTCCAAGTGGAGCATTGAATTGAAAACAAGGAAAATTGAAGTTTTGACCCACTAGTGGCTGGACCCTTGCAAAAACGTTATTTTGAGGGTATACAACATCAATGAAAATTGAAAAGTAAAAAAGTTTTGAAATTGAAAACGAGGAAACTGGAACCCACTAGTGGCTGGAACCTTGCAAAAACGTTATTTGAGGGTATTACAATATCAATAAATATTGGGAAAGTAAAAAAAAGTTTTGGTTTCTAGCTACCCTCGACCAATAGTTGAAGACCTTTTTTTCCTCTCCAAGTGGAGCATTGAAAACGAGGAAAATGGAACCCACTAGTGGCTGGAACCCTTGCAAAAGCGTTATTTTGAGGGTATTACAATATCAAAAAAAAATTGGAAAAGTAAAAAAAAACATTTTTTTCTCTCCAAGTGGAGCATTGAAAACAAGGAACATTGAAGTAATTTGAGCCACTAGTGGCTGGTCCCTGGCAAAATATTATTTTGAGGGTATTCTAATATCAATAACTATTGGGAAAGTAAAAAAACCTATTTTTCCTCTCCAAGTGGAGCATTGAAAACGAGGAAAATGGAACCCACTAGTTGCTGGACCCTTGCAAAAATATTATTTTGTGGGTACTACAATATCAATAACTATTGGGAAAGTAAAAAACCTTTTTTTCCTCTCCAAGTGGAGCGTTGAAAACAAGGAAAATTGAAGTTTTGACCCACTAGTGGCTGGACCCTTGCAAAAACGTTATTTTGAGGGTATAACAACATCAATGAAAATTGAAAAGTAAAAAAGTTTTGGTTTCTAGCTGTTCTCGACCAATAGTAGAAGACCTTTTTTTTTCCTCTCCAAGTGGAGCATTGAAAACAAGGAAAATTGAAGTTTTGACCCACTAGTGGCTGGACCCTGGCAAAAACTTATTTTGAGGGTATTACAATATCAATAAAAATTGACAAGTAAAAAGTTTTGGTTTTTAGCTGCCCTCGACTAATAGTTGAAGACCTTTTTTTTTCCTCTCCAAGTGGTGCGTTGAAAACAAGGAAAATTGAATTTTTGACCCACTAGTGGCTGGACTCTTGCAAAAACGTTATTTTGAGGGTATTACAATATCAATAATTATTGAGAAAGTAAAAAAACCTTTTTTTTTTCCTCTCCAAGTGGAGCATTGAAAACAAGGAAAGTGAAGTTTCCTTCCCACTAGTGGCTGGACCCTTGCTAAAACGTTATTTTGAGGGTATTACAATATCAATAACTATTGGGAAAGTAAAAAAGTTTTGGTTTCAAGCTGCCCTCGATGGAAACTTTCTTAAGTGTTTAAGTTCTTAAGTGTACGTTCTTAAGTGCTCCAAGTGGAGCTTTGAAAACAAGGAAAATTAAAGTTTTAACCCACTAGTGGCTGATACTTTGCAAAAACGTTATTTTGTGGGTATTACAATATCAGTAACTATTGGGGAAAAAAGTAGTAGTTTCAAGCTGCACTCAACTTTCGTGAAGAAGAAGAAAATTTAGGTATAAAGGTAGAAAAAATTGAAATTTTTGCCTATTTGGAATGAATAGCCATATTTCCACAAAACTTGAAGGACGGACGGCACCACAGACAACTTTATGACTAATCAATTTCCAAAAATTCCATGGAGGGTAATCCAATAACTTCTCTTTTAGAAAGCTTTGTTGGGGAAAGTTTATTCGGTACTTATAAAAATTGTGAATTTCAAAATTTATTAAACATTTAATTTTGTGACATTGAAATAAATTGGTTCTCTCGGCGATGATATGAAATTCCTAGGCTTGATTTTAATCGGCTCTTTAGTTTTAGGATTCAACTCAATTTTGTAGTTCGTCAAAATTTTAATGAGGCCAAATTTAATTTGAAGTAATGCAAATCTCATAGCTAAAAATAAAATAATATTTTTGATTTATTTTATTTAAAAAAAATTACCTATACACATCCTAGGTCCTTCTCCAAAAGGTAAAAGCGTACACGGTCGCTGATGTCTTTCTGGGTGAAATCTTTCTGGATCGAATTTTGAAGGCTCTGGATAAATTTCTGGGTCTCCATGTACATAAAAGATAGGAATTGTTACTGTATCATGTTTTTTGACAGTCAGACCATTTGGAAAAGTATATTCTTTGGCGCAGACTCTAAATATTACTTGAGAAGGTGAATGCCTTCTAAGGACTCTAAAAAAAATATTAATTTTGTATAAAAATTATATTAAGTACCTTTGAGGCACATGTCGAGATATGTCATTTCTTTTATTGTGTCAAAATTTAGTTTTCCATGATCTTTTATTTTTTGTGTCATTTCTTTTCGAAGTTTGTCTTGTATATCTTGATTTTTGGAAAGCTGGTAAAGTGTGAAGGTCAAAACGGAAGCGAAACCGTCGAATCCAGCGACGAGAAAAACGAACGCTTGCCCGATCAAAAAATCGTCGGTTATTTCAACGACTAAAAAGAAATTTAAAATTTTGCTTTTTTACTTTTCTAACCATATTTTTCATTTTTTTCTTCGTAATTTCCCAAATAGTCATCGCTTTTATCTTTAGTTACAATTTCTATCTTCCCTTTTGTTTTAAGCTGGAGCATCAGATCGACAAAATCGTTTCGTTGGACTTTATTTTCGACTCTTTCGTCAACGACTTTTTTGATGATGTTTGTGAAAAATTTTTGAACGTTAGTGTTTATAAAGAAAAGCTTAAATTTAAGAGCGATATATGGAAAATAAATAGCGAGAAGAAACTTTATGAATTCCCAAGGTCCAAAATTTAAAACTTTTTTCCCATTTCTTCAAACTCCTGATTTGGAGTTTTTAGACTTTGTGGGTTAATTCCAAATCCGTATGAACTAAAAAAATAATTAATTTTTAAACAATAGCTTTGTTCCAACCCGTTTGAAACTCGTGGAGCATGCGCAGAAAAATTTGCACGTCAAAGTTGTCGTCCAAATTCTTCTGAGCATGCTCCAGTAGTTTCAAACTACGGTTGGAACAAAGCTAATAAGATTTACCCCACAGTATCCATGGCGAAACGGGACATTATGTCTTTTAAGTCGACACATTCTTTTTTTTCGTTTTCAATCGCATTATTTAAATCTGCTCCAATATCTGTCATGTTGTTAAACATGCTTTTGAGTTTTCCAGATGTGAAAATTGGCGTAAGCTTACTTCTGGTTGCCCTCCATCTAAAAAAAGATGATTTCCCTTTTTTTACATCATTCACCAACTTATTTCCAGTCATGTTGAACAAATTGACTTGAAGAGGACTCAGCGAATCTTGCGTTTCGATCCCACGATCCATAAAATGGGTGAAATCTTTAATGAGAACTTTTTCGATATAATCGACATCTTTGACCAACAAAACTGGCTTAAGAAAGCTCACATATCCAACTACAGGCTCTTTGGGAAATTTTTTACAAATTTTTGTCATAGATTCTCCTTGGGTGCATCTCATAAGTAAAAAATCGAGGGTGTTGCCTAAAAAAAATAAAACATCAATAATTTTGGTTTTTGCTTACCAATAATTAAATGAGGTTCAACATAAGGAATCCCTTTTTCTTTCCAGTAGACATTAGCTTTTTTTGAAAGATAAACGACATAGCCGAGCAAAGAAATCAGGATCGCCAAAAGCGACAGTAAAATTTCCATCGCTACTTTCAATCACACTGTTGCACAAAGTTTTGTAAAATCAAAACTTGAAGAGGTGTTATGTAAAAAGGCCTAATCATAAATGTGGGAGATAAATAAATTGACCTTGGCTGTCTGATGATTTATTTCAAGTAGTTTATTGAAGTTATACAACTTGTTATTGATCAGTGATAACATTTGATTTTATTAAATTGAAAAAAATTGGATTTTTAGGTGTAGCGATGAAGTTCATAGGCTTGAGAATGATTGGTTCTTTCGTTTTTGAATTAAGCTCGACTCTGTAGTTCATCAGGATTTTCACTAAGCCAAATTTTATTTGCAGCATGGCAAAACGCATAGCTAAAATTTTATTTAAGTATTTTTCTTAGTTTTTTTTTTTTTACCGATGCACATTCTGGGTCCATCGCCGAAGGGCAAGAACGAGCAAGGTCGTTGACGGATGTCAGGATGAAAGCGTTCTGGGTCAAATTTCGACGGTTCTGGATGATTTTTAGCATTTTGATGTACTGCCCAAATAGGAAAAGCGACCATTTGCCCTTTCTCAATAAGCAAACCATTAGGAAGAGTATAAGCTTCATTGCATTCTCTCATAATATCTTGATTTGGCGATCGTATACGAAGAGATTCTAAAATAATTATTAAAATGCCTGAATGAATATTTACATACCCTTAAGAACCATATCGAGATATTTCATATCTTTTATTGTGTCAAAACTAAGTTTTTCATGTTCAGCGATTTTCTGTGCGATTTCTTTTCTGAGTTTTGATTGGATTTCAGGATGTTTGCATAATTCGTATAATGTGAATGTTGTCGCTGAAGCGATGGCGTCAAAACCGGCGACTAAAAAGACAAAACCTTGCCAATCACAAAATCATCGGTGATTTTAATATCTGAAAATAAATAATAAGGGGGAAAAAATGGATTTGGCGAACCTAAATTTTCATCCATGTTCTCATCGATACCGAGATAGTCGTCACTTTGATCTTTTGTCTGAATTTCGATTTTTCCTTTAGTTTTCAACTGAATCATCAAATCGACAAAATCGTTTCTGCGGACTTTATTCTTCTCGCGATCAGCCATCACTTTTTTGATTGTCCCCATAAAATAATTTTGAACATCCGTCCGTACGAAGAAAAGTCCAAGCTTCGCAGTAATAGATGGTACATAGACAAGAAGAAGAAATTTGAAAAACTCCCATGGCCCAAAGTTTAAAACGTTTTTTCCCATTTCTTCAAATTCTGTATTCGGATTTTCCAAGCTTTTCGGGTTGATACCAAACCCATATGAACTAAATTTCAATTAAAAATCATTTTTTTTTCAATTTTTACCCAATAGTATCCATAGCAAATCGTCCCATAATATCTCTCAAGTCTACGCAGTCTTTTTTACCGACGACCGCTTTTTCTAAATCACTCCCAATATCCTCCATATTATAGTTGAACATATTTTTAAGTTTTCCAGAAGTAAAAATAGGCGAAAGCTTATTTCGTGTTGCCCTCCATCTAAAGAAAGTTGTGTATTTTCTTTAATTTTTGGAAAATGTTACCTTTTTCCGGTCATATTGAAAAGATTGACTTGCATAGGATGAAATTCGATAGCAGCATCGTCGAATCTGTTTGAAAAACTGTTGAAATCTTTAATGAGGATTTTTTCGACATATTCGGCATCTTTGACCATTAAAATAGGTTTTAAAAAACTGATGAAACCTACGACCGGCTCTTCAGGGTACATATTACAAATTTTAGTCATGAGTTGACCTTGAGTACATCTCATTAGTAATAAGTCAAGCATATTCCCTGAAATTTTACGTTTAATAAGTAATTTAGAAATATTTCAACTGCAGTTTGAAACTCCTGAGGATGCGCAGAAGGATTTGGACGTCCTTCTGCGCATGCAGAAGTTTCAAACTGTGGTTGGAACAAAGCTACTTACCAAAAATCAAATGAGGTTCTGCATAAGGGACCCCTCGTTCCTTCCAAAAGGAATTCGCCCTTTTCGAAAGATAGACGACATATCCAAAAATTGAAACTAAAATTGCTATAAGGCCAAAAGAACTTGCATTTTTTAGAATAAAAAACCAATTAACGATTTCACAAAATTGAGTCACTATTTATTATGAATCCTTATCTCACTAGTAAAGAGTGGAACCCAAATGATTTTTTTTTAATAAGTTATAAGAGGAAAATAAGAAATTGAAAAATGATAAATATTTTATTCTTTAAAGAGTAAAAATGTATAAATATTGTGTAATATCTAACTTAGAATCCTCCATTATTAGTAGGCCCCCTCTCTACAAATTTTTTCTCATCTCCCCTCCTTCAGAATCCTAAGACAATCAAAACTTGATAGAATTAATTATTAATAATTAAATTTAATTAGTTAAATGCCGCAGCAATTAAGTTCCAAATAAAAGTTTCTGCAAAAGCACTTCTTTTCTTCAGTCTGTCAAACCTGGGTTAGCACCATCACTACATCGTTGAAGATGCAACATGTGCTATCCGCCTTTGGCTACTTTCAGGAGAGACAAAAAACTGAATCGTAGATTTCAGACATCAAATGCTACCATTTTTGGCAGTTGAACTGCTTGCTGATGAGTTTTTTTTTTACAAAACTAAGTTTGACGGATGTAGATTTCGCTTCATAATCAATAAAAATCTCATTTTGCCCAAAATACGAGTTAGCACATGTTGCATCTTCAATGACTTGGGACATCACATAATTCTAATGTCAGAAGTGGGATCCTGACGTTTTTATGAAAGAAGTTTAATAAATGAGGAGGGGCCGGGATGTCCGATATCAGAAGTGGGATGTTTGATATCAGAAGTGGGATGTCCGATATCAGAAGTGGGAAGACCGATATCAGAAATGGGATGTCCGATATCAGAAGTGAAATGTCCATATCAGAAGTGGGATGGCCGATATCAGAAGTGGGATGGCCGATATGAGAAGTGGGATGTTCGATATCAGAAGTGGGATGTCCGATATCAGAAGTGGGAAGGCCGATACCAGAAATGGGATGTCCATATCAGAAGTGAAATGTCCATATCAGAAGTGGGATGGCCGATATCAGAAGTGGGATGGCCGATATCAGAAGTGGGATGGCCGATATCAGAAGTGGGATGGCCGATATCAAAAGTGTGATGACCAATATCAGAAGTGGGATGACCGATATCAGAAGAACAATGTCCGATATCAGAAATGGGATGTCCGATATCAGAAAAGTGGATGACCGATATCAAAGTGGGATGACCGATATCAGAAGTGGGATGACCGATATCAGAAGTGGGATGTCTATATCAGAAGGGGGATGTCCGATATCAGAAGTGGGATGTCCGATATCAGAAGTGGGAAGACCGATATCAGAAATGGGATGTCCTATATAAGAAATGGGATGTCCTATTAAGAAATGGGATGTCCTATAAGAAATGGGATGTCTTATACCATAAGTGGGATGACCGATATCAGAAGTGGGAAGTCCGATATCAGAAGTGGGATGACCGATATCAGAAGTGGGAAGTCCGATATCAGAAGTGGGATGTCTATATAAGAAATGGGATGTCTTATACCAGAAGTGTGATGACCAATATCAGAAGTGGGATGTCCGATATCAGAAGTGGGATGTCCATATCAGAAGTGGGATGCCCATATCAGAAGTGGGATGCCCGATATCAGAAGTGGGATGTCTTTTATCAGAAATGGGATGTCTTATACCAGAAGTGGGATGTCCGATATCAGAAGTGGGATGTCCGATATCAGAAGTGGGATGCCTTTCATCAGAAGTGGGATGTCCGATATCAGAAATGGGATGATCGATATCAGAAGTGGGATTAAGTTCCCAGTAATGGGATTAACTTAGCAGAAGATGAATTTTGATTGTCTCCAGAATCTGAGGGGAGATGAGAAATTAAAGGGAGTTACTTTTTTTTTTTAGTATTTAAGAAGGATATTACAATTTAGTGATTAACTAGGTTTTGAAAGTTGTTGAGCGAAAACTGAAAAAGCGCTTCCTGGATCATAAAGCGACGATTTCTGCTTAATATACAGTACAGTATCTCTCTAAAAATATAAATAAACATTAAATATTATAATCGTATTGGCTTACTGAAAGTTTGGTGTCGATATTTCCGTTTTTATGAGCTAGAAGCCAAAGCTGCTGTGCTAAAATTGCGACGCCTTTAGCTTCCAAATCCGCATGCGACATTATTCTCAAAAAAAGGCCGAAAGCGAGCTGTGCTTGATTTTATACTCTTCACGAGTCGCCAATGTCTGCAAATTTGAAAGAATCTGGTCGATGACAATGCCGCACATTTTGTTGATTTCTGCGATAAACTTGGGGTCACTTCCATACAAAATGTCGTTCGAATCGACTGGAATATAAAATAAAATTTAAAATTTCAAAAACATTAATAACAAACCTTTTTTGACATGATAAGGATAATCTTCTTGAGCAGATGTAGCAAGCATATCCAAAACATTTAAATAAATATTTGTTATTGCATAAAGATTATTTTCATCAGAATATTGTTTGATTACATTGACCAGGCCTCTCGTCAAATATAAAACACCTTGCTCTGGACAATCCTAAAAAAAAAAAATTAAACTTCCAACATTTAAAAGCTTTGTTCCAACCTCAAACTGCGGTTGGAAAAAATCTATTGATAATTGATTTGGGCTAAATTTTAAATAGAATATTTAATATTAATGCATTTTTACTTTAAAAACTACGAGTATTACATATACATTAAGAAATTCTGTAAAAATTAGTTTATTTAAAAAAACCTTATGAATTTCAGGAAATACAATATTTTAGATTCATAGTTTAATATGAAATTTAATAAAATTGATAGGTATGCATAATAAATTTTTAACATAATTTTAAAAAATAATTCCAGAAATCACAATTTAATTAAAATTAAAATTATTTTATGGGTTTCTAGAAATTATGAATTATTTTGTATTCATATTAATTAAAAATCACAATTATGAATAAGAAAAGTCTACATTTTACTTACAGGCAAGATGATCAATGTTGACAGAACGTTTCTCACATATTCCAAAAGAAAAGGTTCATTCGACTTCTGTTTACCATCAATTTCAACATTTTGCGGTAATTCTAATATTAATGAAAGTGCACTTTTTATGCAGGCGTCGGCTACAAAAAGAAAGTTGTATATTTTTGAAAAGTTTGTTAAAATTACCTTGGCCGAGACATTGATTACACAATGAAATCTGGGCTGTTAATAAATAAAGTTGTAATTTTGTAATTTCTGAGCGAATCGAAGGTATAGTAATGAATGAATATGCTGCACAAGCATGGACGAATGAAGCAGTCTTTCTTGTATGATGGCCTTTCACTTTTTTCCCCATTTCAACGGCTAGTTTGTTCACAGACTATTTAAAAAAAATTAAAAAAAGAAAAACAAAATGATAAAAATACATGAATCAATGTGACAATGACGGAGTCTAAATTGGCGAAAGTCGCTCTGGCTTCGACATAAAAAGTTAACTGAGATTCCAACTCAAGTCCGAAATCGATCTTCAGAATAATCTGCGATATCAAATTCCCTATTTGCCGCTTTTCATCATCAACAGTCAAAACGCTAAAAAGAAAATTTAAAAATTGTTTTTTTACAAAATAAAATTACTTGATAGAATCATGAAGAATTTTGGCCAAAAAAATGAGGGCATCGGTTGTAACAGGATCGGTCGTTTTAAATCTGTTTGGTAAAGAAGAAAACAAATCGAGAATTTTACGAGATGTTACAACCTTCAAACCGTCATTACCGAAGAGGTCGAGAAGAGGTAAAAATTTATCCTAAAAATAAATCATTAGCTGTGTTCCAACCGCAGTTAGAAACTCCTGGAGCATGTGCAGAAGGACTTAGACGTCAAATCTGACGTCACTCAAATCGTTTTCACGTCAAATCTGACGTCAAATCCTTCAGCGCATGCTCCAGGAGTTTCAAACCAGTTTCAAACTGCGGTTGGAACAAAGCTACTATTTTAACTATTTCATAATGGACATTACTAAAGTAAACAAAAGTTCTAAATTTGGAATATTTTCAACAATCGACATGATTATTTCATGAAGAAGAGGACAATTTTTTGACCCATTTCCAATATGTACGATTATCTCTTCAAGTAGAGTATTCAGCCTGGGCATCTAAAAAAATTTAATAAAATTTAAATAAATTAAAAAAAAGAATCTTACAGAGCACAATTTGACCATAAATGAATTCCAAGCGAGAATACATGAAAAATATTTTTCTGAATCTGATATCGTAGATATGGACTTCCAAGCTTCTTGAAAAATAATGTCAGGGTTAGATACTATCCTCCCTCGAAGCTTCTCTCCAAGACATTTCAATAAAAGGTGATTAGGAAAGTCTAAAAAATAATTTATTTTTGATATCTTATCAATACTTGATGAAAGGGCTTGGCAGCCAAGGGTTTTAAATACCCTTATATTAAATAATTAGTTTAAACCCTTGGCTGCCAAGCCCTTTCATCAAGTATTAACATCTACAGCCAATTACATCGCTGATATCTTATCAAAAACTTACAGTCATCTTTGGAGGATGATATTTGCTGCATGAAAAAACTTCCTCTTTTGGCGATATAACCAGCGTCGAATGTTTTCAAAATTGAATATAAAAGAAGTCCTCTGAAAATTTAAATTTTAAGTTTTTTCTTTAAAATATGGATGTCCGGATGGCTTCTGGGAGAGCATAAAAAAGTGGTTTTATGAAAAAAGTTAAATTTAAACCCCCGTTAACTTAAATCAAAGAATTTGATGGTGTAGTTTAAAAGCGTTTGGATATACAGGGTGCCTCCAACAGAAGCTAACTTCGCTGTTTCAAATGAGAACCCCTAATTTTTATTTCAGATTTGTAATCTACGCAAAATTTCAAGTTAATTTGAATATGTATTCATCATTTTTGACAACTTTAAAAAATGTCAAATTTTAGCGTTTTTGCGCTAAAATCCGTTAAAATCGACCAAATAGACTCATTTCACTTCTCTTTGTCCGAAGATTCAATCTATCACAAATTCAAGCATCTTCGCATGCATCACGAGATGTCGTCGCTAACTGTCGCTAAATGAGGTTCTAACTTGAAAAAATGCCGTTAACGATGACATCTCGTGATGCAGAATGCGAAGATGCTTGAATTTGTGATAGTTGGAATCTTCGGACATAGAGAAGTTTAAAAAAATGAGTCTCATAGGTCGATTTTAATGGATTTTAGCGCAAAAACCGCTAAATTTTTTAAAGTTATCAAAAATGGTCATATGAATAGTCAAATCAACTTGAAATTTTGCGTAGATTACAAATCTGAAATAAAAAATAGGGTTCTCATTTGAAATATTGAAGTTGGGGGCACCCTGTATATCCAAACGCATTTTAAACCACACCATCAAATTCTTTGATTTAAATTAAAGGGTGTTTACATTTAAATTTTTTTTTATAAAACCACTTTTTAACGCTCTCCCAGACGTGTGCCGTATGTTTCCGGACACCCGGTATAATAAATCTTACTTGTTAAGTTTGGCACAGCATTCGTCAACTAAGCGATCCTGTTCTGATTCGTCGATAGTATCGACAGCGGATTTTAAAATAAAATCGACCGCAGGGACAAAGAGTTTAAATATGTAAAAACGTCCACTTTCTGTTTGTTTACTTCATTTAAGACTCCAGAACTAAAAAGCTAATTTAAACGTTAAAATTGTTCATGGACGCATTTCGTCGTTGAAGATGCAACTTGTGCCTTTTGGCTACTTTTCAGGAGAGACAAAAACTGAATCGTAGATTTCAGATGTCACATGCTACCATTTTTGGCGGTTGAACTGCTTTCTGATGAGTTTTTTTACAAAACTAAGTTAACTGACCGACACCGTGGTAGATTTTGCTTCTTATTCAATCATTTTGCCCAAAATGCGAGTAAGCATATGTTGCATCTACGACGATTTTTTTTTTTTTTACCTGACAGTAACTTTTGAGAAAGTCTTCAAATTATCTTTCATAAATTTCCGGTCAATTTTCTGCGCAGAAACGCCAATTCGGCAAAGATAGCAACGTGCGTAGATGGATACGAGGGGGTCGCCGATTCCTCTAGTCATGACCATTAGACGTCTCAACGAGTTAGAAAATTCACTATAACAATTTCGTTTTAAAATCAAATAAAATTAAATTATTTACTTTTCTCCTAAAAAGTGGTACGATTTAATAACAGCAGCTTCCACATACAATCTGGGTATAAGTTCTCTTATAGAAGCTATTTATAAACCAATTTCTGCAAGTTTCTTTCGCCGATTCTGTTGCCGAAGATGAAATTTCAGAATTTTCTGACTAAAAGAAAACTTAAATATTTTATTTTCTTCAAAAATCTTACGGATTTTCAGATTTGTTGTGAAGCCTTGGTAAACGAGATTTCCAAATGTGTCTAAAGTGTCAGTAATCAAGACAAATTTGCTGGGATAGAACTGAACGATGGTTGTGTCAACGAGTAATTTTGAACACTGAAAGAAATACACAGGAATATACAGGACGAAAATTATAGAAGCTATACAGGGTAGTCCATCTAGTTGGGACACCCTGTACACTGTCCGGAACACAATTGCATTCATATTCATAAGTTTTAGCTATATGAATAAAATGTATTCATATTATACCTGAATGGTCATCTTGAGTGCTTTGACGCGAAAATGTTGCTCCCAAGCTTGAACAATTTCGTTACTCAAATAGCTTAAAGTGTCTATATTCTTGTTGAGTTATACAGAAACTTCTTTTGTATCAACTTCTTCGAATCGTCCAACTGTTCAAGCCTATTTTTCATTCGACATTCGGCTGAGCTTTCGGCTTTTTATCGACGCCTGAAATCGTTGGCATGACGATTTTCTTCCCTGTCGTATATTTGTTCAGAATTATTTGTCTTTGTTCGTTCCATGTATCAGACTTTTGACTTTTTTCGGATTTTCTTCGACGTCATACCAATCTTGCTCTGCGGCCAATGCGGATAAAGGGTCAATGTCTTCCAATGCAGAAAGTAAAGGATCATTTATCGCTTCTTTCGTTGGACCTGAACTTTTCTTCAGACCTCTGTTGACAACAGACTGTACAAAAAATTAATAGCCGAGTAGTTGGCAAGCAAAAACTACCTACAGAAGATTGAATTTTAGTGGATGATCTATAGTTCTTGAGATAACAATGGATGTTTCGGTAAAGTCTTCTTGGGAATTAGACAAACCCTGAAAAGCAAATGAAAATAAAAGTTTTTTTTACTTTCTAAGAGCTTACCATTCCCACTTTAACTGTGATCCCTTCGCACTCATACTTTTATTAAAATAAATATTGAATTAAATATTACAGTTGACAGTTTATTTACATTCTTATCAACTACCTTTCTTTAAGATAACAGTCTGTCCTTATCAAATGTCATAACATGAAGTTCTTATGATTTTTATTTATTCATAATTAGGTCATTAATTATTTTAATTTTTCTGAATTTTAAAACCTAAATCCTTATCAAAAAGCGGTTTAAAACAAACACTTCAATTTTTATCGGATTAATCTTAAAGTGATTTTTTGTTTTTTTTTTCTTTATTTTATACAAAGGTGCAAAA
>JACGAQ010002285.1:0-43430 GCA_014119065.1 Orius insidiosus | reverse complement strand
ATGGAGATAGGAAGGGATTGTGGATTAATGCGAAAGTTGTGGAAAGGGGTAGGGCAATATAAATGAATTATCTTTCGTAGGAAAAGTTTTTAATTTAAAGCCCGCAACACGAAGTCCCTTCTTCAAAAAACCTCCCTCCGCGACAGACATTCAAGGGTCCGGGATTTATACCGGGGGAGGGAAAAGTTTCCCCTTAGCAAAAGAACACCCCAAGTTTAAGGCGTTGAATACCTCAACGATTTTCACATGACTCAACCTATGAGTCACCCTTTTTAATTACTGCATTAATTTTGCATTTTTTTTCCACACAACTTTCTAATGTGTCATATTTGATAAACAAAATGTCGTTCCCGATTCCAGAGCGTAACCGACTCAAGGGACCCACAGGATGGGAAGGGTTATTGACTTCCTTCCTGTTTAAACAACGATAATAATCAACATGGCATATCTTATAATTTTCAACGAAAAAAAACCGTTCGCATAAAATTGACCCCAACACAGCGATAAAAAAAAGACCCAGTAAACTTGGCATTTTTTAAGGGGGGAGGGTGATAAAAAAAGATAATAAGTGTCTCCAGCCGCCTTGAGATCAGATAAGCACCGATACTGGATCCGTTATCCCAAAGGTCACTTCGAGACCAAGGCGTTCAACTCCTTAATTGCACCTTTCTTTATAACTGCTTTCTTCACCGTCCTCCCCTTCCCTTTTTCTCGTTTAAACCCGAGAAAATCACTTCAATATCATATTCCACTTTTTTTAAAAAGAAAAATGCATATCGGATGTTCTGATTACCAGAATTATCGTTCAATTTTTGACTTTTTTTAGTATATCGTTTTTTTTATCACAGGATATTGACAAAATTCCTTTTAAAAATTTAAAAAAATTCTCCATAATTCAAGATAAGAATGACATGTTTATCAATTTTTTTTCCCTCTTTTGAAGGTGTCTAAATCTCGATTATTTTAAGGTTTTCAAATTCATTTTATCAAGAAGGCCTTGAACCGAATGAAAGGGACAGAATGACTCAGCGAGGTGGGGTAAAAAAACTGAAGACAGTAATAAAACATGAATATGGATTTCAACAAAAAAATCGGCAGGTGAGGATCATCCTTTTGTGTTTAAAAGGATATCCTGGCACCTGTTTGGCTTTTATTAAATTTTTTTCGACCACGATGGGAGTTGGAAATTCTCTTTTAGAAGATTGAAGGTCGCTGGCGATTTTCCAGGGGTAAAAGAACGCAGACTACATGGTACCCAATTGGCAACAAGCCCTAAACGCCATTCAAGCTACTTTCAACACGTTTCTATATAAAATGGTAAATAAACTCACCTTTCTCTTGCTCTTTTTCAGGCGACTCTGATTTTCCTGAAACAAAAAATTTTCAGATTATTTTAAGGCTCTATTTCTTTCTTATTTTTACTTTTCAACCTCTAGAACATAAGTGCTGCCTTTTTCAACGATAAGATAATGGCGACTAATATTTGACAGTCGACTTCGATTGTAGTAAAAATTCGGTTATAGTAAAAAAAAATGAGCGAAGTCGACTATACCTAAATTTAAAAAAAAAATTAAAAACCTTGAAAAAAAAATTTAAAAACCGTTTGAATTCGTTTGTGCCGAGTATAGTGCAAAGTCGATCTGTTACATTTTTTTTTCCCTAAAATTTTAAAACTTTTGGCAATTGTTCCAAGGACAAGCTGGCAGATTGTGGACCTTATGTGGGCGAGAGGGGGGGATGTACGTCAGCGGACTTTCCTAACTGTCAGCAACGTTATTTCCGGTCTACAACACTTGTAAAAATCTGTCAATTTTGAAGAAAAAGAAAAAAATGCGTTTAGGGAAGAGGATCCTCCTCTTTCCGCCTACACCTTTTTCTTGCGTCTTCCTGATCGAAAAGGCCGTGACCACTTTTCTAAGCCCTAGAAAACAAAGGTGAACTGCACGGTTTTTTTGATCAGACAAGGATCTTCGATGTCCTTCAAACGCCGCCATTTTTTAGAGCAGACCTCTGAATAAAGTGAATAAAAATCTAAAAGAAAGTGGAGTTGAACAATCGATGCATATTTTAATGGCAGATAACAAAAATGCCGCATTCACTATTAAAGGTCATGGGGTCAACATTTACATAACAGGCGTTTCACCCTTTTACGAATCTAAAACAAGTTTATTTTAGACTTCCTTTTTTTCAACAATTTTTTAAACGCAGGAAAAAAGGTCAGGAGATTAGAAACATAAAATTTTTTTATTCAATTCAGGTCAAACCCGTTCAATAACCGCCCGTCGAAACGATTTGATTTGTCTCCCTCAGATATAAAAATTTTCAAAAACATTTTTTTTATTCCTCCATCCTTCTTAAAGGGGAGGTATTTTCGGAGGAAAAGGAAATAAAAGTTTTTATAGGAAAATAAGAAGAACAAACTTTACTTTTTGTTCTTTTTTTCTTAAGATAAAAAATTCTTTTGTCAACACTCAGCGGTAAACAGTAATTTTTAGTCATTTCATTATCTTTACTGTAGGTGTTTAACTTTTAAAAATAGCGCCGGATATTCGCGTAAAAAGTTTTAAAGAAAAAAAATTCTATGTCAAAACATTTAAAAAAATAACGACCTCTACTTATTTTTAATTGTCAAGAATAGGTAGTTAAAATAAATTATTGCCTACAAGGCTTTTTATCCTTGACCTTTACCTGGAGTAAAAGCTTTGAAATGCAAATAATAATTATAGTTAATTTCACTATTTAAAGGGTGGACTGGGTTTCGTGGAAGTAAAGGAAAAAGGGCAAAACCGGAAAAACGGTTGTTTTTTTGGTAAAAAAAGGCCAAAAAAAACCGTGGATTTCCGAAAAACGGTTGCCAGAGGGCCTGAAAAGTGAAAAACGGGGTTCATCTGTCAAAAAACCGAGAAAAACTCCCAAAATTCCTGTAAAAATGAGGGTGAAAACGCCGAAAAACTGCAGAAAAGTCAAAAATGGGGTTTATCTGTCAAAACCGAGAAAAACTCCCGAAATTCCAGTAAAAATGATGGTGAAAACGCCGAAAAACTGCAGAAAAGTCAAAAATGGGGTTTATCTGTCAAAAAACCGAGAAAAACTCCCGAAATTCCTGTAAAAAATGAGGGTGAAAACGCCGAAAAACTGCAGAAAAGTCAAAATGGGGTTTATCTGTCAAAAAAACCGAAAAAACTCCCGAAATTCCAGTAAAATGATGGTGAAAACGCCCGAAAAACTGCAGAAAAGTCAAAAATGGGGTTTATCTGTCAAAAAAACCGAGAAAAACTCCCAAAATTCCTGCAAAAATGAGGGTGAAAACGCCGAAAAACTGCCAGAGGGCCTGAAAAATATTTTCTGTAGTCTAAATATTTAAAGAAAGTAGTGAAAAAAGGCCTATAATTTTTGAACGGCAATTCCTGATTTTTAAAAACAGTTTATTCCTTTTGTGGCCTACATGAAAAATTGGATCGAACTACTAGCTCCTTTCCCGAGAGACAAATTGACCAATTAAACTCGAAACGGAAGGGAACGACAGTTATTGCGTCTCGAGATATTTCGCGTCTTTTTTCTCCCTCCTGCGACGAAATTAAACCCCGTCTTGATTAACGAGCTTTGATTCGGAAAAAAAAAGAAAAAATCCAGTTTTTCGCGATTAAAGAAAGATTTAAAGGATGATTTAAATTGAAACAAGACTCCCGGTAATGGGGGCTTCTTTTTAAATCCTTTGATAACGGAGTCTTTTCCTTCCCCATATTTTATAGGCTTTTCAAACGGAACGGCTTCTCTAGACGATCCGCGGAGGCGGGATTTATATCCCCGACCCAGATTCGAGCTTTTAAACTTTTATATAAAGACTCTGAATATCTTCTTTTCAGAAGTTTTACTCGAATTACTTTAATAAAGCAAACAAAGAGAGGAATTATGATTCCGATCTGTTTTTAAGGAAGAGTCCTTTCCGGATTGTCATTAAGATAAAATGGACTAATTATAAAACGGAGAGAAAGTGAACTGCCGTTTTTGTTTCTTCTAATCAGAGGCTAAAGTGGGACATCGCCAAATGAAATAATCATTATAAAAACATGGACTGTTCTTATCAGAAGACACGTGGAATTGGGGCAAAGACTATGGATTAATGATTGAATTTATAGAAGGAGGGGTATCAAATATTCGATCTCTGATGGTAGGGAACTGTGTCGGGAGTTGAAACTTAGACGTTGCTAAATGAACAACTAATTATTATCGGCTCTCTCCGTGGGTGGTTTTAGTCCCGTCCTTCCAGGGCTCTTTCAACCCAGTTGTTCGCCGAACAAATCCCATTACGCGAGTTGAACAAGGCTGACAGGACAGATTTTAACAAACCCTCCTCCCGCCCTCTAACCCCCGGTCCCAGCCCGACGCCACCCTCTCGCGACCGAAACCTCTTCAGTCCTCGTCACAGTTGATAATAGTTTCGGAATGACTTGTTCCAAACAGTTTGAGCGAAAATTAACTTTTAAACCGTTTACGTAGGAAAAGTTGCTCTAATTATTTAAACTTCGGTGAAATTTGATTATACTCAACGCGTATTTGAAAGTTTTTTCCCCCCAACTTAGGCATAATTTTTTTAACCAGAAAAACAGGGCGCACAGGTCCGAGGGTGGTGGGTCTCACTCTTTCTACCATGTTTATAATTCTTTAGACTCTTTGCCTATTTCTTATGGGGCCTTGTGGGGCTGAAAATCGACTAAAGTGCCCTGTGGGCTGTTTCTCAGCAGATAGTCCGAGGAAAACGCCAGAAAATCCGGTAAAATGGTCTTTTCTCCTCGTCCTTCAATTATTTTTTTGACCAAGAAACACCATTTTACCGGATTTTCTGGCGCTTTCCTCGGTAGAGTGCAGAGAACACCCTGTAGGGCAATTTTGCAGATTTTAGGCCCCTTTTTATGCAGGATATTACGGCGTCTCCCTAATTTTCACCTCACTTTTCAGGGAGTTGAGCATCTTTTTTTTTCCACCACTTTCACCGGATTTTCTGGCGTTTCCTCGGACCACCTGCGGAAAACCCCGCAAGGCAATTTAGTTGATTTTTAGGCCCCCTAAATACCTTTTTTAGCGATATTTGGGCCTTTCGCTGATTTTTGCAGGCTTTTTTGCCGGGCAACACTCATTTTGAGTCTGATCTTAACACCGCTGTGTTAACCTTTTTTTTTCAGGCTTTTTCCTCAGTCAATCGGCCGAAAAACACGCTAGAGGGCAATTCAATCGATTTTTGGGCGTGATGAACCCTTTTTTTGCCGGATTTTTGCGGCCATTAGGCCAAGGAACACTTTCAGGGAGGTGAACACCGTTTTTTTTTCCACCGCTTTCACCGGATTTTCTGCCGTTTTTTCGGACTACCTGCTGAGAAACGGCCCACAGGGCACTTTAGTCGATTTTCAGGTCCCACAAATATCCTTTTTTAGCGGATATTTGGGCCTTTCGCTGGGAATCACTCTTGTGGGAGTTAAATACCGTTTTTTTTTTTGCCACCAAAACCATTTAACAGGATTTTCTGGCGTTTTCCTAGGACAACCAGTTGATTTTCAGGTCCCATAAATATTTTATTTTTGGCGGTATTTGGGCCTTTCGCTGATTTTTGCAGGCAACAACTCTTTTCGCGTCTGATTTTAACACCGCTGTGTTAACCTATTTTTCGGGCGTTTTCCTCAGTCTATCGGCCGAGAAAAACCTTTTTTTTTGCCGGATTTTTGCGGCCATTAGGCCAAGGAACACTTTTCAGGGAGTTGAACACGTTTTTTTCCACCACTTTCACCAGACTTTCTGGCGTTTTCCTCGGACTACCTGCTGAGAAACAGCCCACAGGGCACTTAAGTCGATTTTCAGTCCCCACAAATATCCTTTTAGTGGATTTTGGGCCTTTCGCTGGGCAACAATCTTTTACGAGTTAAATACCGTTTTTTTTGGCCACCAAACACCATTTTTAGCGGATTTTCTTGCGTTTACTACTAAAAGTGATGATATTTTAGCTAAGCTACCGGGTCAGAAAGACCACCTCGCAAAACCGTACACAGAGGGTAATACAACAACTCATCTTTGAGAAATATAAAATGATCTTCTAAAAACATTTTTAAACTTTGGGAAATTTCCATACCAAGAAACTTAAATTTATAATTCGTCCAATCGGGGAAAAGTTCGACTCGAATAGCCTCGTTTTCACAAGGGAACTGGGTTCCTGGAATTAATTATGTTACCCGAGCAGTTTAACCTGAAAGGGTGGGGAGGCTTTGAATTAAATCAAAACTCTGTTTGCATTTAGAAAACAAAAGCATTGAGTTTTTTAATAATTATTAAATACTCACTTGAAATATCCTTCTCAGGATCTTCACCTGGAAAAAAGAAAAAAATTGCTTTTATAAAAAGAAACATTATTTTTTAATAAAGAAAGGAATTTTTTATTGAAATTCCCAAAGGTAGTGCTATAAACTTATTTTAACTAGAGGAAAATGAGCTTGATATCTGAAAAACCCTTCAGAAATTGAGAAGTGTTGAAAAAGGTCATAATTTTAGTTACAAAATCCGTCATATCATAAAATCAAGGTTGCGCAAAAAAATCGCACGATTTTTTATTTGCACTGCCAAATTTGCACACTTGGACAGTCACGTTTAAAACGTCAATTTTGACAAGGTTAGGAATCGAAATAAAAAAAATTCACGCACGAAATTCAGTTTCACAACTATTAATTATAAACTTGTTTGCTTATAATTAATAAAGCCTGGTGTCTACGTCATTTTCAAGGGAACACGGCCAAAACAAGGTAGAATTTCAATCTTGATTTCAAGCCAAGAAAAGTGGACGTTTTGCAAGTCATTGACCTAAATTAAAACTCGATAAAAACACATTTTTGGCCACATAAAAGGGGGTTTTCTAAATTACACAAATCATCGTACATCGACCTTTTTTTCGACAATGGACAAATTACGTTTTTGACAGTTTGAAAAGAAAAAAAAACGTGATGAGCATAATATTCGCCCTTGAAATATTTTGAATGATGCAAGTCACTAATTGGTTACTTTCTGTGAAAGTACAAGAGTTAACTCGCTATTTTTTTTAATTGCCCCCACTTATCGTCATTCGCGTTCTAATGGATATTCATAATAGCCCGACAAAATGAGAAAAACAGTCTTGCCAATTTTTTTCTGCGAACTTTGGCAACTACTCCGCAAAGGTGAAGGATAGAAAAACAATTTTGGGCCAAAAAAAAATGTATTTATCCATTAAAAAATTTTCGTCTGGAGCTTCAACCAAAATCCGAAAGATAATCCAGGATGAAAACCGCTCAGACCGGTTTTTATGAACCGAGGACAAAATGTTTATGGCGTTGATAAAAAATTAAAAAAAAAAGAAGTTAAAAAAGATTAAAACAAGAGAGGCTTACATAAAAATACAAGCGAAGGGGTGACGTCAACAGGTTTCTACCGGGGTAATGGTGAAAGTGGACCTTGAATCGTGGACAATTGCCCACCCGTTAGTCTAATGCCAGTCTTTTCAAAGATTTTTTTCCTCCTTTTTTTTACGCTATAATCCCATTGGCTTTTTCTCTCCTGGTATTGGCGTGTAAACTCAGCGTAAAAACATTAGTAGTTATATTCTTTTTTTAAGTGTTCTAAGAAAATTATAGCAGTGGCCGGCAGTGATGCAGAGGTGGGTGGTCTCTGGCAACCCTGGAATACAGTTTGTAGAGCAAAAAACAAAATTGGCCGAAAAAGTCCAGAGAAACCGAGAAAACTAGAAAAACACCGAAAATCCTACAAAAATGATGATAATAAAAAAAATCGCCCAAAAATATGCAGAAAGACTGAGAAAACTAGAAAATCGTGCAAAAGTTCCTATAAAAATGGTGTTTATAGAACAAAAATATTTGGCCGAAATATCCAGAAAAGACCGAGAAAACTAGAAAACTGCCGAAAATCCTACAAAAATGATGATGATAAGACAAAAAACGCCCAAAAATCTGCAGAAAGACTGAGAAAACTGTAGAAAATCGTGCAAAAGTTCCTATAAATGGTGCTTAGAACAAAACAAAGGCCGAAAATATCCAGAAAACGAGAAAACTAGAAAAACTGCCGAAAATCCTACAAAAATGATGATGATAAGACAAAAAAAACGCCCAAAAATTTGCAGAGAGACTGAGAAAACTAGAAAATCGTGCAAAAGTTCCTAAAAATGGTGTTTATAGAACAAAAACAAAATTGGCCGAAATACAGAAAAAGACCGAGAAAACTAGAAAAACTGCCGAAAATCTACAAAAATGATGATGAAAGACAAAAAAACGCCCAAAAATCTGAGAAAGACTGAGAAAACTAGTCGTGCAAAAGTTCCTATAAAAATGGTGTTTATAGAACAAAAAAAGGCCGAAAATATCCAGAAAAGACCGAGAAAACTAGAAAAACTGCCGAAAATCCTACAAAAATGATGATGATAAGACAAAAAACGCCCAAAAATATGCAGAAGACTGAGAAAACTGTAGAAATCGTGCAAAAGTTCCTAAAAATGGTGTTTATAGAACAAAAAAACAAAATATCCAGAGAAAGACCGAGAAAACTAGAAAAACTGCCGAAAATACTACAAAAATGATGATAAGACAAAAAAAACGCCCAAAAATCTGCAGAAAGACTGAGAAACTGTAGAAATCGTGCAAAAGTTCCTAAAAAATGGTGTTTATAGAACAAAAACAAAATCCAGAGAAAGACCGAGAAAACTAGAAAAACTGCCAAAATCCTACAAAAATGATGATAAGACAAAAAAACGCCCAAAAATCTGCAGAAAGACTGAGAAAATTGTAGAAAATCAAAAAGGGGGGGGGGGGGGATGAATGTGAATGCTTCCAAGTAGAAATGAAGATTTCATAAAAATTAAAGGAAAAGTTTTGTTTAATTTCTTAAGTTTATGCAGTATTTCCTGAAGGTATCCAAAAGTTTCTCGTCTATAAAGTTAAATCTTAGGAAACTTCTTAATTATAATACTTTTCGTTTGAACACTATTAAAAAAGGTTTCATTTCTGAAAAATCCATTAAAAAGTTGATCAAAGTTAGCGAGTATCCCTTTTATTTCTGACGGAAAAGTTTTGTTTTCACTTTGACCCAAATAGCGGGAGGCTCTACAGTGAAGTAAAAGGGCCTTTGACCTCTCGTACAATCGACGTATTGACCCCGGAACGCCTATCTCGATTTACGAGCCTTCTCCTCCCCCCCTTTCCATAAACCTCATCGTCCACGAGGTGTGGAATAGAATAATAATCGATCCGCTTTGAAGGGCATAGCGATAATACACAAATAGCCGAACAACAATCGGTTATTCCTGATTTATAGGCTTCCCTTTTCCCCCCGTTATTCAATAATTTATTCCTCCGACGGACCAAAATAGAACGTTTTAAAAGCACTCAAATATTCGAAATCACATCTTTTAAAATTTTCATATTTCTCCAAAAAAAACTTTGTAAACCAACAATTTGTAAAAATGTTAATTATGTACTAGGCTTTTTATCTTAGTAGGTCAACCGTTTTTCCGTTTCTAAAATGTTAACATTTTATTAGAAACGATTGGTTGGTTGATTGTTATTGCAGACTTCATAATAATTTCATGTCTTCTGTGACTAATGGCGGGAGGAGGGTTTTATGAGCAAAAACACTCAAAAATAAGTGTCTTAGGTACTTCAACAACCAGTAAACCCCGCCAAAAAACTGAGGAAAAAACTTAAAAATAGCGACCGATAAAAAAGGGTGACTTCACCGCCCTTTTTGACACCTAAATCCAACCTAGACAAATAATCCGGCTTTTCTCATTAGGGGAACATGAAGTTTTTGACGTTTTCAACCCCCTAAGTAGCATTCAAAGTAATGATAATGCTTCACATCTTTTGTACTTCCACGAACAAATTTGAATATAGCGGAAGTCTCCCTTTTTGTACGAACAGCAGGTGGTCATCAGGTGCCCTAAACAGCTGGTGAAAAAAAAAAACGCTCTTTTTTTAATTCACAGCATTTAAATTCAGAAAAAAACTGATTTCCAAGAACGTGACCATGTGACCTCGAAGTCGACCTTTCAAACTTTGTTTTATTTTATTGGCACACCTGCTGAATTTACACAAGTGTTTCGATGAGTGAAAAATATGATTTCGACATATTTGTGCAATCATTGATTAAACAAAAATTTTTTAACAATATTTCTTTCTCCTACGTCAAGTTTTTAAACTCAGGAAATACAATAATTTGTGTTTTTTAAATTTTTAATATAATATTTAATTAAAGGTCATTGTGTAGATTCGGAATTTAAAAACGGGGTCTCCGTTTAATATTTCCGCACTGTCCAGACGGGTTCATTCGGAATGACCTATCTGGGTCAATAACCGCTGCCTTCTTGATAAACCGACTTTCAAGAGTCAATATAAACATCCCACTAGAGAAGGAAGAAAAAAAAAAAGAGCGAGAAAAAAATTCTTTAGAAGGTTCTATTTGTTGTATAATTCCGGCTTTACGACGCTTAAAACATGTGAAGGTTAATAAACCTGAGGAATTATTTTCTCGAACGAAAATATAAATAAAACGGAAAAGGCGGTGTTGTAAAACATTTTCCCTCAGGTTTTATCATCCTGGGCGTTGCCAATTTTCGTTTTTAACGACTTTCGGCTTAAATCGACTTTAATTTATAGTCAGGTCGTTTTGAAAAGACCTTTTTACCCGTTAGTTCATGTACAATTTTTTAAAATTTCTTTTTAAAAATTCTTCTAATCGAGCCTAGATTCTAGATAAGGCTTAGGTCAAGTGGTTCTTGAGAAAAAAAAAATTATCGACTTTAAAATCCTTGAATTGTGAAACCTTCATGAAATACATGTAATTTCAACATGCGAAAAGTTAAAAATTTAAACTTTCCATTTATGAATAATGTATTTTGTAATATAAAGAAAATTATGATTATTGTCGTTGCTTAAGAGGCCGGGGCTTTATGAGGATCGACGAGGGGGAAGAAAAGGATCGAGGAAGTTTTGTAGGGCAGAGGGAGTGCAGTGACCCCCTCGTGGGACCACCTTGACAACAGCATCTCCCCCTCCCCTCTACAGTGTCTACTCGGGCAAAGACCCTTCCTCGAGCTCCTGCATCTGGTGTCTATCTCAATCCAGCACACATTTACAACCAACGAACAAAACAAAACCCAAGAATCTTGAAATATACAAAAAAGTTAAAATGATTGAAATCAAGGTTACCAGGGGGGCAACCTTTGCTCAGTCAGGGACCAAATTAGAAGATAATTATGATCTCGCGAGCAGGGCCATATCTTATTCTTGCCCTAAAAAGTGGGAAAAGTCAGGAAACGTTAGCCCCCTTGTGTCATAAAACGAGCTAATCCATTGGCTGCGCTTGCTTTTCCTAGTTTATGGTGAGATGCTTTATTGAATTGCATTAAGGTGAACTCAAATTTTTAGGTTTCGCCATAATCGCGTTTTAAACGGCGAAAGTAGGCTTGCTCCTTCACTGTCCCTAGTTTATGGTGAGATGTATTATGACCAAACGACAGAAACAGTCTTATGGCGAAAAAACAAGTTTAAAGAGAGGCTTATGGTGACTTCCACTTTTTTTGTGTCGACTTGCATTTATTGAAAAAGTCGTTTATGTCGAAACGCTTATGTTAAAATGCATTTAAAAATTTGAAGAGTATGTTAAACGCATTATGGTGAACTACAGATTTTTTATGTTCAACTTTTAGGGCGAAATGCGTTATGTCGAACGGTGTTCCTGGGACTTCCGCGTTCTTAGTAAATATGAAGAGAACTTGATTAAAAACAATAAAAATGTTGACCTAGTTAGGTAAGAAGCTTATGGAAAGCAGGGTTGGAATTTATTCACGAACGCTTAACCAAAACAGATTAAATTTATCTTGTGGGGGAATTAAGGTTAGAATATTTAATGAGATTTGAGTGGATTAATAGACAAAAATATTTTTTATTTGGAGAATAAAAATCGTTTTCCGGTAAAAAAAAGGATTAAACATCATATGACGTCAGTGGAGCACTCGGAATAGCCTCTAAATACGAGGGTCGAGTGCCAGAATGCATTTGGTCGGGCTACTCTTCTCTGTATCCGATGCCAACTCGACTGTAAACACCCGAGCCAAATGGGTTTTCCAAAGAGTCACTTTTTCAAGCGGCGAAATTATGTAAAAAAAAATTTACGACGGCTAGAAAAGTTGTAAAGTGGAGCAGAGAAAGTTCGATTTGATTAGTTGTTGCGGTGGTGGAGGAAGGGGTTAATGGTTTTGAGGGTAAAAGTATCTGGAGTTTTGGTTCCTTATAAATTCTGAGGGCATCGACCTAGGTCAGGGCCGTAAATTGCACAACCGAGTCCTTGTGCACCTTTAATTAGAATTAGGTTAGCGCTCCCACGCTCATCCTAAGATATTTTTGACCTACACATGTTGGTAAAAAAAGTGAAACATGTGTGTTATCAGGGAGATAAACATGTGGGGAAAAACAAGAATGTCGGCTCTAGTCCGTTGGTAAACACCGAACTACGTACGTGCTTTCAGGGCGTGACCGTCGTATTTCTTTGTCGTCTCTTCAAACATCCCGTGAGTCGGAAAATACGTGACGTTAAAAAAAATGAG
The DNA here is from genome assembly GCA_014119065.1 of Orius insidiosus. Taxonomy (NCBI): domain Eukaryota; kingdom Metazoa; phylum Arthropoda; class Insecta; order Hemiptera; family Anthocoridae; genus Orius; species Orius insidiosus. Next base: position 30,802 of record JACGAQ010002285.1, on the reverse strand, counting down.
GGGAAGAATAGCTCACGTTTTCTGTCTTAATTTTTGCGGTCAGTTCATGGAAATTGAGGGAAAGAATCCCGAAACCGAAAATAATCGTCTTGCGTAAACAGAAGCCATGAGAAAACCTCGATGTTGTAAAAGAAAATTCGATTAACGAGGAAGCCAGAACAAAAATATCCAGAAAAAACCTCTAATCTTAACTCTTCAAAATTTAATGTCGTTTAATTTTTAATAAAAAAATTCATACGATTGTATCTCTGGACCTCCGCTTGATGGGAATCCAAGAGGGGGAAAAAACCGCAAAGCGTGAAACCATCCAAGCACGAGAACCAGTTTGCTTTATATGTTAATGTGTTTCCGTTTTCCAAGAAAAAAAAAAACGAATGTGCAAGAGCACGTAAAAATTGAGTTCCCTTTAAAAGGGAAACAACCTTTGAAAAAGTAAATTAACAGAAAGCGGAGAGAAGTTGAGAGAAAAATTTTTAAAAACTTTTAAAAAAGAGACGGTAGAAAATAAATGAATAAATCAACTTTAGTATTGATCTATTACTCTGTTTCTGAAAGTTGCCGAGGCAAAGTTAAGCTGTGGAGGGGGAGAAAGTGATCACAAAGTTAGGATCACAAGTTTACGAGAGAGTTTGTCCGGGCAACTTAAAACTGATAAGACAGTAAAGTTTTGAGGTGAGAGAACTTTTAAAAATATTTATTTTTACATCATAATCTTTATCGAAAAATTTGGAAGTTTTTTTTCTCTCTCCCTTTTACTTTGACCTACGACCCCTTGGGAGCTACAACGGAAATTCTAATTCCGCCTCCCCTTATAAATGTGCATCCAAGAGAAAATCGGTTCCCTCTCGACTATCGATCTGACCCTGTTTTAATGGAACGTTTTCTCCAGGAATTACACCACGTGGAAAATTTAAAAGGTTCATAAAATTTTTAAGCTTTACGCTTGATAAACGGCCGTCAATCTTTATACGCAATGTTAACCCTTGAATTTTTTATCTTTTGAATAGATTTTAATGCGGAAATACCTTCTTTCTATAAAAATAAACTTTTTTTTTATCTTGCGTCAATATTGGAACAAGATTAGGCCCCACCCTCGGGATTCAATTCCCCGAGTGGAATTCCGCCCGAGGAAACAACGCAAACATAATGAAAACGTTTTTGATTAAACATGATCCGGAAATCCACCAATAATTAAAACCTTTGAAACGAGAAATAATTCCATATTAATAATATCAAAAAATATGATTGAAAATTGAGAAAATGTTTTAAAATAGGATTGAATAAAAGCCCAAGGACGATATCGAGAAACTGGAAGTGGCCCAGACCCTGGAGGGATTCACTGTGGATGATATAAAACCGGTCCGGTGCCCACAACTCCTCCTCCATGGACAAGTCACGACAGGCTTAATGTTAATGGAGCCTCGGGGATATAAAAGAGAAGTAAAAAAACAACAGACTCGGATTCATTCGCTTTCTCTTCAGCTACCGAACACACCCAACCACTAATTTTTTATCACGACCAGTTTTCAACCTTCGGACGAGTGGCCTTTTTAAAACAAAAAAATGATACTTTATCATTTAAATCTTACTGTATTCGGAGAACTGGGTCGTGATGCTTTAAAATTAATTAAAGCCGCGGAAACACTGTGGAAACCGGAACAAGGAGGGGGCGGTTGTGAGAGAAGTTGTGGAATTAATTGGGAGAACTTGCATAAGAGCTTGGAGGGTTAGCATAATTTCCTAAATGAAATCCCTTGTCTGCCAAAGGTTTTTAAGAGTTTTACATTGCTTTTTTCGTTAACAACAGTTATACTAAGAAGAGAAAATTTTAGAATGGATGTTTCTTAAGAAAAGGACAAAAAAAAACTCTTGAAAAAGACGATTTTCGGCAGAAACTAAGATAAAAGCTGTCAAAAATGGGATAAACAGAGAATTTTGTGGGTTAGAAAGGTTGTGACTGGTCAAAACGGCGGCGAAAAGCAGTGTTGCCACACGACTTCATTGGTTTCCCCCTAAAAGGGTTTTATTTTCCCCCAGATTTCCAACTATTACCCTAAATTTTTTTTAGTAAGTATAATGTGAAGAAAAATTATTGCGATAGGTTTTCTTTTATTAATAAAGGTTTTAAATACGTTGCACGGTAATAAACTAATAATAACCATAAGACAGTAAACAAGAACAAAAAAAACTAAAATTTAACAACTACTTCTCCCCCTAAGAAACCCCCCGTAGGCCTAAAATCCCCCAAATTTAGGGGGAAAACCCTGATCTGGCAACACTGGTGAAAAGTATCTTGGCTTCGTCGCTATTAAAAAAATAGACTGCCCCAGGGATGGATGTCGACGTTTTGATTGCCTGGGGCGCGCGGGGTGTTTTGGTAACCCACCACCCGAGGTTATAAGTATATCATTTATTTTACAGTTAAAAAGTCTTTATAACGACAAAAATAAAAGGGTTTTAGGTCGGTTAAAGCGTTCAGCCGTAAACGCGGCTTTAATGGACCGTAAAAATCGTTGCTCGTATATCTGATTCCCTCACCCCTTCCGAAGCGATCGTCATCGTGTGTAACGACGGAGTCCAATTAGGCAAAAAGCAAAGAGAGAAAAATAGGGGTTACGAAAAAATAGGTCATCAAAGAGGCTTATTTTCCGATAGATGTCGCATTTACAAATTTACCACGTCGACTAAAAAGATGGCTGCCCCTCGGGAGAGGTCAAGGGAGCATTTTATACGCGATAAGCGTCCCGCGGAGTCGGATTTATTGCGGGACCGGTTTTTCAAAACATGCTTTATGAAATACAAGACGTATAAAGAATTCTATAGTCTGTCCCACACGATAGCTTTCCTGTCTCATATTACAAAGAAATGATTAATGCATTCATTTATCAATTTGTATTCTATCGATCTGCTTAACATCACTTTCCCCTCCGGACGAAATCGGGGTCAACTTTATTTTTAAACGATGCGTTTTTCGCATAAATTAAACGAAAATGCCATTTTACACATGAAGAATCAGGCTAGAAACGGTATTTTCCCAACATCATGCCATATTCGGCATCAAACCGCGGGAAAGCTGACAATTTCCGCACATTTTGATTTATATCTAGGAGCTCATTAGTCTTGACATGTTTTTCAATAATTCAATTATAATTGGGAATAGCGAACACTTGTTTTTATAAAAAAATTCCTGTTTTTTTTCTCACCTTCCTTTTATTGAAGTCCAATTAAAATCCCTGTTTTTAAACTTGTTTTCACGTTATGTAAATTCCATTGAAAACCCGCTCAATGTTTCCTTTCAAGATTAGTAGGTTTTAATCTCCGCTCATCGGTTTTCACAATAAAAAGGTAAAAAAAGGACGAAATAAGAAAAAGAAACCCGTCGTCCCTCGTGTCTGTGAGGAGAACTAGTTAAACAGCTTTTTTTTTCTTTCTCTCTTCGTCTCTTTATAAAAAGAAGAATCTTCTGTCTTTTTCGCTCCCGGAGGAGGCACATTCCGAGAGGAACCGGTCTTTAAAACTTTTTAACATCCGTAAGTAATTTACGCGAGGAAACCGGTGTGAAGATAAAATCGTAAAAAAAAGGTTAAAAAAAGTGTTCCGGAATGAAGCATCTCAAATTCATGGAAGTTTAACAAAATTATAAAAAAGAACCTTTCGATACGCCTCGGACCTTAATTTTTTATTCATGCTGCATCCCACCGCCAGAAATTATGGTAATGCAGACTGAAGGTCGGTGAGTGAACCCTTGATATGGGTCAGAACACGTCCATTTTGATGTCCGTATTTTTTAATCTTTCGAAAGCACTTGTCTACGGGGGGGGGAATGTAGATCGCGGAAGGGTTTAATACCGTCGGAGCGTGAAATAATTTAAAGTGTGCCTTGTGGGACTTGTTGCCAGGGGTGGGAAAGGGGGGAAAGAGGGATCGATGTTGCCCTGGATACCCGAACGCTTTGATGTATCGAACTCCCCTCGGCCCTTTTAATAGGGGATGGGTCTCAACGAAGGGCTTTTTAAGGGGTGAGCGGGGTTTGTTTACTTCCCCAAAAGACCGGCTCAAGGCCATTCCCCAATTATAACTTCAAAAAATTTGCAGTTTTAATGCACAAACCGGATTGCATGAGTCGAAAGTTTACCATGACAACTTTTACTTTTTTTTAATTAAAAAAAGGGCTTTATGCAATTTGAAAAGCGTTTTATAAACTCGGAATGTTGTGTCACGCTTGTTTGCCGGGTGGTTAAGCAGGTAGATAGGTGCGCAACGATTAGAATCACGGTTGTTTTTAAATGAGGTTACCTCCGCGGCGGACGTTGTTCGGCCAACCTTGACCGAGGAACACGTGAATCGGCTAAAAAGGAACGATAAAAAGCGTATTTTACAGCTTATGAGATGTTCTTGATCGCGTGAGTCCGTTCTTTACTTTCTAAAAATGATTTTATTTTCGACTCCATATTTAAATTGGTCCGGTCTTTGATCCGGATTGACGGAGACAAATGGGAGTTTCGTCGGTTTACATTATTCATGGAAGGGACGAATAAAACGCGTAGGAAAAGGAGAAAAACAAATGCTGGCAATCGTTTTGAACCTTAAAATTTATGAAGAGGAAGCGATTAAGAATAGTCGCGATTGAAGTGGGAGATACAGAAACGACTGTAAAGACAACTGGAGACTCGCCAGATACATTTTCCCACTTTCTAACACCCTACCTAATTAAGTAGTGAAAGGAATGAAAAATGTAGACTGGTAATTATTATACGGTGGGTTTTTTAGAGTAGGTTTGGGTCTATTGTGCCCCACAGCAGCGATAGAGCTCTCCAGCCCCATTCTTTTGGCCCCCAGAGGCTGGAAAGAGATTTTGTTAAATAGTTCTGTGGGCTGGGAGTTCGCCCTCAGCCGTTTCGTCCTCCTCCGGAAGCAGCAGTGCTGTCCTCCGTCTCTCCCATCATTTGTGTTCGCGGAGTTTGTTGCAGTCAGCAAATGCTAGAATACGGCTCTCCCCTGCCTGAGCAGGTCTGCTGAAACCTGTTCTTTGATGAACTTCTTTTACTTCGGGGTTTAGCTAAAAGAATGTGCTTTTTGAGCAGTAGGGTTCAGGGCCAGTGGGGCTTGTTTACGACCCCTTACGGAGTATTTTATTCGCTTTCTCATTGCTCCTGAGCGCCCTGGGATCCAAGCCAACTTGGAGTGGAAAAGCTTAGAGACTTTGCTTTAAATTTATAGTAAACTTTCTGGGAACATGACCATCCTCAATTCCAATAGCGTGTCTACACAGTGTTGCCACACGATTTTTAAAGAAAATCCCTTAAAATGGCCATTAATGCAAGACTTCGTGACTCCCAATTTAAAAATCGATACACCTTGAAAAGAATCCTAGAATCTTCTGCCCAAAAAAGATCGCAAAGGAGGCTATTACTGTTTTCCGGATGGTGATTTTCGATAGTTTATCTTTCGAAAAAGCCCATGAGGTTTATTGTCGTGATATGATCGGACGTTGAAGGAAGTTGTAGCGGAGATGGCGTGATCCGATAATCTAGGCTTCACTGCCCACACCTGTTCCCGAAGCACTTTCAGAACGGAGAAACGTGATCCCCACCATTGAATAATTTAAGCTTTTGTTTAAAAGTCCTTGAAAAATCTTCTTATTTTAAATTTCGGCGGGTAAAAGCGAAAAAAAAAGGTGAAAGTGGTAGTAATTGAAGGGGTTTGAAAAGGATGAGATTGCACGGTGATTCCCGACCGAGAACTTCTGATCTCTTGGGTGAAATGGCCCCCCCTTCAAACTAGTTACGGAAACAGTCGTGAAAGTGCACGTGACTTAACGCTTTTGAATTCTGACTCACTTTTGTTTGACCTTATTTTTATAACAAAAAGAATTTTTTTTTGTTAAAAAAGAAGATAAACATAATTAGTCAGCTATTAAAAACAAAGGTTAATGACACCTACAGTTAAGCCAAAACCTATTAAGAATTAACGCTAAAAGTTAATTACATTCAAAACGACTTACCTAATTTGCTATAATCCTTCAAAATACGGGTATTCTTTTTGCCTGAAAGATAGAAAAAAAAAATTAATTTTCTAAAAAAATTAACAAGCAAAGATTTGTCAATTTTGGCCTTTCATTTAATTTAAAATAGAGGAGTCAAGGTTTTGTAACTTTTTATTATTTTGTGTATGAAAAGAATAATCAAGAAACCGGTTTATCTCAAGGGTCAAATAGAGATTAGAAGATCCTCATTTTAAAGACAGTAATTAAAGTTCTTTTTCTTAGTGGCGCCCCGGTAATTATGTACGTAAAGCCTTGGTTGTGGTTACAGGGTGTCTCAAAGGTGGGGGGTGTCATTACACGCTTTTCCCACTGGAAGGGAGCTGCCATTATTGCGCAACCGTGACATCTGCTTCGGATCTTTTTTTTTTTGCCCGAATGTAAAACGTGAATCACGACCCCCTTTCCCGACCTCCCCCACCTTTCAATATCTATAATTTACCGATTTTACATGTTTTTCATGAAAACGATTAGATTAGAAAAGACACGAACGTTGTGAAATTATTTTTTTCGGACAGTATTTTATTATCGAAGACCGGTTTCTAACGTTACGCAATGCTGGGCTTAACCATTGTTTCCTCACGCCTCATGAACTTTCCATAATGACCGAGAAATACCGTGCGATATTTACCTCAAAATCTAAAAACGCAAAAAAAAAAACATAAACGACACTTTCTCATTAACAACTTGTCCTTTTATGTGCACACGTAATTACAAAACTAACCAGTTTCAAAACCTGACATTCCGGCTCCGGTAGAGTCTTTTCATCAGGAAATTTTAACGAGCAAGAAATTAAAATGTCAAACCTTGACTCGTGAGACATTAAACTTAAATTTCTCTTTTTAACGTTTATGAGGTCGATCGATAAATCAAAACCAAGCAAAAAATTAAGCCATTAACTCATTTACGAGATTTCCTGAGAGGTGTTGCGAACTTTAACCTTGGAGCAAGGAAGGCAACATTTAGAGTAGACGCGGAAAGCGCCAAATAATTCCATATGCCGAGGAAAACCCTAAAAAATCAGTTGAAAATAAGATTTGAGGCCAAAAATTAAGTAAAGAGGGTTTTTTGGTCGAAAACTTACGAAAACTCCTTAAATTTCTGGAAAACGGAAGTTTTTTTAGGTTGCACCGGTTCATTGGCAATTGAATCCGAGGAAAACTCGCTTAAAAGGTTTTATTTTGGCCGGAAGACCGAGGGAAACGCCAAAAATGTTGTAATGAGGGTTTTTTGGTCGAAAAACATAAAAAAAAAACGTCTAAATTTTTCGGAAAAATGGGGTTTTTTAGGTTGCAGCGGTTAATCGACAATTGAATTCGAGGAAAACTAGATAAGAAGGCTTTTTTTGAACGGAAGACCGAGGAAAACCAAAAATGCCTGTTCAAAACCAAGGTTTCAAGGTCAAAAAGCCGAGAAAAAACGCAAAAAATTTGGTTAAAGAAGGTTTTTGGGTCGAAAAACCGAGGGAAACGCCAACAATGTAGTAAAGAGGGTTTTTTTGGTCGAAAAACCGAGGGAAACGCCAACAATGTACTAAAGAGGGGTTTTTTTTGGTCGAAAAACCGAGGGAAACGCCAACAATGTAGTAAAGAGGGTTTTTTTGGTCGAAAAACCGAGGGAAACGCCAACAATGTAGTAAAGAGGGGTTTTTTGGTCGAAAAACCAACAAAAACTTCTGAATTTTTCGAAAAAATGGGGTTTTTAAGGTTGCAACGGTTTATAGGCTATTGAATCCAAGGAAAACACGCTTAAAAGGCTTTTTTTTTTGGCCGGAAGACCGAGGAAAACCAAAAACGCCACTTCAACACCAAGGTTATAAGGCCAAAAATACAAGAAAAAACCAAAAAAATTTGGTTTAAAAAGGTTTGTTGGTCGAAAAACTGAGGAAAAAGCCGAAATTGTAGTAAAGAGGGTTTTTTGGTCGAAAAAACCAACAAAAACTTCTGAATTTTTCGAAAAAATGGAGTTTTCAAGGTTGCAACGGTTTGTCGACATTGAATCTGAGGAAAACTCGCTAAAAGGTTTTTTTTTTTTTGCCGGAAGACCGAGGAATACCAAAAACATCTGTTCAAAACCAAGGTTTCAAGGCCAAAAAGCCGAGAAAAAAAACCAAAGGTTCGTTGGTCGAAAAACCGAGGAAAACGCCGAAAATGTAGTAAAGAGGGTTTTTTTGGTCGAAAAACCTACGAAAACTTTTGAATTTTTCGGAAAAATGGAGTTTTCTAGGTTGCAACGGTTTATCGGCAATTGAATCCAAGGAAAACACGCTAAAAAGGCTTTTTTTGGCCGGAAGACCGAGGAAACCCAAAAAAAACTTGTTCAAAACCAAGGTTTCAAGGCCAAAAAGCCAAGAAAAAACGCAAAAAAAATTTGCTTAAAAAAGGTTTGTTGGTCGAAAAACCGAGGAAAACGCCAAAAATGTAGTAAAGAGGGTTTTTTGGTCGAAAAACCAACAAAAACTTCTGAATTTTTTGGAAAAATGGAGTTTTTAAGGTTGCAACGGTTTATCGGCAATTGAATCCGAGAAAAACTAGCTAAAAAGGTTTTTTTTGGCCGTAAAACCGAGAAAAACCATAAACAAGTGTTCAAAACAAGGCCAAAAAGCCGAGAAAATTGAGATGAAAAAGGTTTTTTGGTCGAAAAACCGACTGAAAGTCTTGTAAAAAGGAGGACAAAACGTGGAGGGATTTTCTCGGCCTAATAACCGAAGAAAATATCTAGAAATCCGTTTAAACTTGTCCAAAATACGGGATGAAAACTTTAAAAATGGATATCGCAAAAAATACTGCTGAAACGAATGCTTTGAAATTTGATAAGGCTTTTGTGAAAGGGTAAAAAGAATTTAGGATGTTTGCCATGTTGCAATGTGACCAAAAGAGGGAGAGGGGTGTTTTATTGTTGTCAGCCAACATTGTATCGCTTGTATTTTATCTCGCCCTCTAAAGGTTTCCTTGAATAGACTCTAGTTGGTGGTGGGCTCTGGAATGCCGGTTCTCGTGTGGAACAATGGCCGAAAGGTCAAGTGCTCGGAATGGGGGGGAGCTGTGCGGAAGCGGTGCCGCTCTACTGCTTTGTCTGCAGCCCCCTTAGCTTTTTTTTTTCTCCTCTCTGTCGTTTGAAGAGGGAATACTCATCCTTGCGCAACGTCGAGTCACGGCTCTCACTAGGTCACATGGGGACTTTCTACCTTGATCTATCCTAATCATTTTCGACCTTTTAAAACACTTTCTTTCATATTTCATAAATCTCATAAAACCTAACTAATATATTCTGATATATTCAAGGCAGGTACTGTCTTTTTTCATCCTCACATTTTTTTCAAGCTCACAATGAGTCTGGGCGTGATTAAAGAATTCGTACCCCTCCCTTCGGGTATGCAAACTAGAACTGGGTCGTTGCCATTGGAGAGGGGAAGGCTTGAATAATGATAGCCCTAATCACCCCCATCGGTTTCCTACTCGGGCCTTATATAACGGGAGAAGGCCGGCTTCTCTTTCAGCCGACAGACACAAAAAGTGGTTTTAATTATAAATTCCACATCGACTTTTTTTCTCCCCCTTTCAGCTATACCCTTAAAATGCATTTCTATTCACAACCAGGTTTAAAAATAAGCTAATAACTTAAGGAGGTATGATAGTTTTTAAGTGAGTTGCTTGCAAATTTTCGTTGTTAACGTTTTCGGTTTTTCCCTTCTATCTCGGAAACCGTCGCTCAAAACGAAAAAAATGTCCTAAGTAAAAGTTGTAGGTACTGAAATTTACTACATAAAATATGTTATTAGTTTTTACCGTCAGAGCAATACTTTAGGAGATATGGAATATTTGGTTGCTTTGCAAATTTTCGTTGTTAACAACGGTTTTCGGTTTTTCCCTTCTATCTCGGAAACCGTCGCTCAAAACGAAAAAACGTCCTAAGCAAAAGTCGTAGCTACGGAAATTTCCTACAAAAAAGACCTCATTGGTTTTTTTTGTCAGAGCAATACTTAAGGAGATATGAGGGTTCTTATGTGAGTTGCTTGGCAAATTTTTCGTAGTGAGCAACGGTTTTCGGTTTTCCCTTCTATCTCGGAAACCGTCGCTCAAAACGAAAAAATGTCCTAAGTAAAAGTTGTAGGTACAAAGATTTCCTACAAAAATTTATTTATTTATTATTTGCGTAAGAGCAATATTTAAGGAGTTATGAGGTTAAAACTAATAATCCTACAGAGCCTGTCTGAAAACTTAAAACCTTCATATCTCCTAGACTATTGCTCTGACGGAAAAAACTAATAAGACATTTTATGTAGTAAATTTCCGTAGCTACAACTTTTACTTAAAACATTTTTCCGTTTTGAGTGACGGTTTCCAAGATAGAAGGGAAAACCCGAAAACCGTTGCTCACAACGAAATATGTACAAAGCAACCAACTTAAAACCCTCATATCCCCTTAAATAATTTAAAAAAGTTATTGAGTGCGATATTCTTTAAAGTCTTCAGAGGTAACGAAGAGAAAGAAAAGTGTGGGGGAGACGGATCACACCCTGTCCTTGAACTTGCGCCCACAAGAAGCCATCAATTTTTAATGCTTTTTTAACCAACCATACATCCTTTCTTCTAAAAAACAATTTAGGCCTTTCGCTGCAAACGTCGGAGAAAATGTTGAGAATCTCTTCGTAATTAAAAACGACTCAAGGATCAAAAGTCGGCCAAACCTGACCTCAAAAGCGCCATCAACATAAACGGTTTCCTAATTAGCTATCAACAGATGCTACCGGGCATCTGCCTAATTAAAATCGTAACGACCAAGATAAACATGCCTTCTTTTTTAAAAAATACGATTTATTTAGCGGTACTTTTTAAAGTCATAATTTTGAAGTAGCTTTTTATACTGTATTCTCATTTGAAAATTGATGTTACCAAAGCACGTCTGGGCATCCTCTCCTCACGTACGATCCCCATACCAATTAGCCTTATTTGAATATTAACTACAGATTTTTTATACAATAAAAAAAAAGGTTCCCGTTAAAAAAAGGTTATCGAGCATTCTTTTCGTTCCAGCGTTGCGAAGGCAATTAGCGTGGAATCCGATGTGCAAGGGTCGGGGATATCCCGGTATTCGAGGAAGTAGTTGTAGTGGGATGATGGCAATTAAGATATAGTACGATTCTCAAATGAATATTCATCCGCGTGCACGACTATAAAACAATAAGAGTTTAAATCAACGTTTTGAGCCCCCGAAGGCATTTTTCAAGAAGATGGCGCCGGACACGGACGCGTTGGTCGAAACCACCGTTGAAAACATTAAAAAGTGATTTATTCTTCTGGTAATCTTAAGAATGAGTATAAAATCCTTTTAAAGGAAGCCATAAGTACGTTCGAGAGTGTTTTCAAGACGCTAAATGAAGAAATCATCGATCTCCGTCGAAATCAACAAGGTGAGACAGTGACAAAATTATACTCAGCTACGTTGAAGAAAGTGAAGCCCATACCCCCGAAACAAAATTATAAAGTGGTGGTCAAGCCTAAAGGTCCGAATAACGACGCTAAAAAAGTGTTTATGGAAAAAATAGACCCCGTCGAGATGGAATTGGGGATCACCAAAATGACGTCATCACAAAACGGAACTCTTATCTTACACGCTATCACCAAGGAGGACTCACAAAAGATAATCAATGAGGTAAACAATAAACTCCCGGATGTGTTATCAGCCGAGTCGGGATCAAAAGCGAACCCTCGGATCATAATTTACGATATTCCGGCAGAAGTCGAAGATAAAGACGTGCGTGAAGTCGTCAAAAGGCAAAATTCGTCTTTATTTGCGGATGGAAGTACGTTCACGCTGAAAACTATCGTAAGGAACAATAAAAAACAAGTAAGAAACGCAGTTTTTGAGGTCGATCCTGCTCTCAGGAAAAATATGCTTTTGGCAAAACTTAAAATAAAGTACTCGGTCTGCAGAGCTAGAGACTATATTTATGTTCGTAGATGTTTTAAGTGCTCACAGTACCATAGCGATAAGCCTCAATCACAAGGTACTCAAGGTCAAAATTGTACTAAAAATAAAGCCTGTCCGTTATGTGCTTCGGCTGATCACACCTTGCAGCAGTGCAAAGCGACTGTCTCAGAATACAGGTGCGTAAACTGTGTTTTGAAAATAAATTCATGAAAGATAAAAAGTCGGGATACCGCTCAGTGGACACTAACCACACAGTTTTCGACAAGTCATGTCCATGTTACTTAGGAATAGTTAAGAGATTACAGGAATCCATTAACTATGATGCGTGATAAAAGAAATTATTGTGATAATGCTCGAAACTTCAAATCATTAAATTTCCTGCAACTTAACTTGAATCATTCCAGAGCTGCTACAGGGAACCTATGTGATGTTATCGAAGAGCTCAAAATCGACGTCGTTTTGCTTCAGGAGCCATACTGCATGTCTCATAATGTCTGTTCATTACCAAAAAACTGGAGGGTATTTCATATGGGAAACATCTCACTTTGCAAACCAAGGGCTGCCATCATCGTCGTTAACCCGCATATGGATGCGATTCTACAAACGTATATATCAACTAGTGACTTCGTTGTTGTTGAACTTCAAATAAGTAAGACCAAAAAAATATCCATAATTAGTGGTTATTTTCCAGATACTGAGGATATTAATACGAGCTTCGAACTAATGACCTGTGCTATTGATACAAATGTTCGCATCGGTAATCAGGATATGGTATTTGGCATTGATAGCAATGCTCGGTCAACGGTATGGTTTGACAGACTTACAAACAACAGAGGCCACGTCCTTCAGGAATTTATAAGCTCAAGCTCCTTGTTTATAATGAATGAAGACGATGGAAGACCAACTTTTAAGAAACATGGTGGTGAAAGCAAGATTGATCTGACGCTCTGTACATCATCGCTAGTCAGGAGCATCAAGAACTGGGAAAATGGCAAGACAGAGAGCGCATCCGACCATGAAATGCTGACCTTTTCAATCTCATATGAAGTCCAACCTGGATATGAAGTAAATGCGGATGGTTATCGATTTAAAACAAAAATGGCTGATTGGAACGTTTTTAAAACAGTTCTCTATGGTAAGACGCTTGAGTATCTGCATGAAACAATTAACATTGATATCTCAGAAAATCAAGATTTCTCATACTGGGATGAAACGCTCTGCGATAAGTTGAGTAATTGCGTTACAGCTGATCAATTTGTTGATAGCTTCATGAATATCGTTTCAAAAACCTGTCTTTCAGCACTATCATACAATAAAGGAAGGGTATTTACTCAAAAGCGCTCAAATCCATGGTGGACACAGGACCTGACGCGTAAAAGAAAAGAAGTTTGTAGACTCAGGCGCATATTCCAATCCACGAAAAATGATGATGATCTTAGGGCGCAGAGGAAGGATGCATACTATGCAGAAAAGTAGTTTACTCCCGAATGACTAATGATGCCAAACTAAACTCATGGAAAAACTACTGTTCAGCGACGAATAAGTCCAACCCATGGAATGCTGTTTATAAAGCTGCCGCTGGTAAACTGAAGAAAGCAACAACGCTCAGCTCATTGAGAAAGCCAGATGGATCGCACACTATAAGTATTGATGACACGGTGGAAGTGCTATTAGATAAATTTGTTCCACGCGACAGTGACCACGTTAACCAATTTAGAATAAGGATGAAAAACGAGATATCCCAATACAACGGTCTAGGTACCGACATACCATTCACGAGAAAAGAGATCGGTAACGCTCTGGATGACTTTGATGACAATAAAACGCCAGGAATCGATGGAATAAACCGCAGCATTTTACAGGCAGTCTTCGAATGTTTCCCTCGCACCTTCACAGCAATGTATAATAAATGCTTGGAGTCCGGACAGTTTCCACGCAAGTGGAAAGTTTCTAAGATCATTCTTCTAATAAAACCTGGGAAGGAACATTCTACAGAAATATCCAAGTACCGACCGATAAGTTTGCTACCCTTAAATGGAAAGCTGTTGGAGAAACTAATGACTGGCAGGCTTCATCACAGGACCAAAAAGATTATGTCACCCAAACAATACGGATTTACTCCGCAGCGTAGCACTACTGATGAGCTCGTATACATTCAGCGTAAAGTTGAAGAAAACTTATTGATAAGTAAAAAGCAGACATTATTGATCTCCTTAGACGTCGCTGGGGCCTTTGACTCTGCGTGCTGGGACTCTATTTTGATGCAACTAGTCAGGACCGAGTGTCCAACAAATTTGTTTAATTTGGTGAAAAGCTACTTCGAGGATAGGGAAGCAAAGTTTTTCACAAACAATAAAAAGTTCACTAGAATAATGGAGAAAGGATGCCCCCAGGGATCGTGCTGCGGACCATACTTCTGGAATCTCATGTATGATACACTGCTGACAATCAACTGGCCTGAAAATGTTGAAGCACTAGCATTTGCTGACGATTTGATCTTACTTGTTGACGCAGGGACAGAGGAGGAATTGGAGTCCCTAGGAAATGCAGCTATGAGGCTTGTGGAGGACTGGTCAACTGCTCATTCGGTTCATTTCAACCCGGCCAAATCACAAGTACTGCATGTCACGCGCAAATATAAAATTCGTCCAGTTGAAGTCACTCTCAGCGGGGAGAAAATACAACAAGTGGATGAAATTAAAGTTCTTGGAATGTGGTTTGACAAGCGAATGTCCTGGAAACCGCACATTCGACATGTTTGCGAAAAAGCGACCCAGCTAATACACCAATTGGCCCGCTCTGCAAAAGTTTATTGGGGCATTGGTCAGGATGCGCTAGAGATCATTTATAAAGGAGCTATAGTTCCCATATTGACTTACGCAGCCCCTGCATGGTCAAAGGCGCTGAACGTGAAGGATAATGTTGCTAAACTAAGACGAGTGCAACGCCAGGTGGCAATTAAGATGATAAAGGCGTACAGAACTATATCGTACGAAGCAAGCATGGTTCTAGCAGACTTGATACCAATTGATTACAAAATTAAGGAAATTGCAGAGTTATATACTGTTTGCCATCCTAGTGTCCTTGAGCTCCCTGAGTACATTGTGGAGAGTCCGGAAAGAATGGCGGATTGGCCACACCCTGCAGAATATCCATATCTTCATGAAATATCGGAGGACCCATCGCGTCTGCAAATTTACACCGACGGGAGCAAAATCGGCGCTAGCAATGTTGGTTGTGCTTTTGTGGCATTAGAAGATGACCGTGAGTTACACCACGAGCTGTTTCGACTTGCAGACTGGTGCAGCAACAATCAGGCCGAGATGTGGGCACTCTTAAACGCTGTTAATTGGGCCAAGGAGAAGATAAGCAATGGATCCAGAAGAATTGACATAAAGACTGATAGCGAGGTATGCCTTAATATGATCAAGAACCCGACTTCCCGCAATAAAGAAGCTATGAAGATTAAAAAAGTCCTCAGAGATATTGAAGACTCTTCAGAAGCGTTGGTCATGCTGCACTGGGTCAAGGCTCATAATGGCAATTATGGAAACGAGTTGGTCGACGGCTACGCGAAGCAAGCAGCTCTTGCAGAGGATTTGGCGGTTTCTTTCACCCAGGTTCCACAATCATACGTTAAACGACAGATCCGTGATTTAACGATGATGAGATGGGGACAAGAATGGCAGGAGTCTACAAAAGGACTGGCCACAAAAAGATTCTTTCCGACAGTTGAGTCTAGAAAGAAGATGGATGCGACTATGACGCCCAGACTGACTATGGCACTCTCGGAGCACGGGGAATGTAAGGCTTATCTGTCGAGATTTTGCATCATAAGCGATGGCATATGTGAATGTGGTGTAGAGCTGCAAACTTGGGAACACCTTATTATTAAATGCGACCTTTTGACCCATCAGCGAGCACCGTTGCTGCAGGAAGTTGTTTTGCAGGGTGATGCGTGGCCGCCAAGCGACTTTCACCTCCTTGTGACAAAATACCAAAGAAAATTCCAAACGTTCCTAGAAAAAATTAAGTTACCTCTTTCGAATCTGTGATATTAAATTTAGTGAAGTGGTTGACACAAATGTTTACTTATTTATTTAATTAATTTATGAAAGAAAATTTATTAAAAAAAAGAACAAATCGTATTATATTTACATATATAAAAATAATAAAATGAATATTGTGACAATTCCGCAGTCTTTAAAGGGAGCGGATGTATCTTAAAGATAAATAAACGACCCTTCCTCAGGGTTACTGAGGGGGGAAAAAAAAAAAAAAAAAAAAAAGGCATTTTTCAGGCGTAATTTATTACTTTGTTTGTTTCAACAATGTGGTGGAATGGGTTTTAGTGACGGACGGAGTTTGTGGAGAGTTTCGAGCGAAAGATTCACAAAAACGTCTGAAAATCAGATAAAAAGGATGTTTCATAGACAAAAACCTTAGAAAACGCACAGAAGGTAGCCAGAAAAGGTGTTTCAGACAGATAGATCCGAAAAGACAGCCAAAAAAGGTGTTTCTTGACCCAGAAAATAGCCAGATTGGATGTTTCGTGGCAGAGAGACCCCAGAAGATAGCCAGAAACGAGTTTCTTGGCAGAAAGATCCGAAAAGACAGCCAAAAAAGGTGTTTCTTGACCCAGAAAATAGCCAGATTGGATGGTTCTTGGCAGAGAGACCCCAGAAGATAGCCAGAAACGAGTTTCTTGTCAGAAGATCCGAAAAGACAGCCAAAAAGGTGTTTCTTGACTCAGAAAATAGCCAGATTGGATGTTTCGTGGCAGAAAGACCCCAGAAGATAGCCAGAAACGAGTTTCTTGGCAGAAAGATCCGAAAAGACAGCCAAAAAAGGTGTTTCTTGACCCAGAAAATAGCCAGATTGGATGGTTCTTGGCAGAGAGACCCCAGAAGACAGCCAGAAACGAGTTTCTTGGCAGAAAGATCCGAAAAGACAGCCAAAAAAGGTGTTTCTTGACTCAGAAAATAGCCAGATTGGATGTTTCGTGGCAGAAAGACCCCAGAAGATAGCCAGAAACGAGTTTCTTGGCAGAAAGATCCGAAAAGACAGCCAAAAAAGGCGTTTCTTGACTCAGAAAATAGCCAGATTGGATGTTACTTGGCAGAGAGACCCCAGAAGATAGCCAGAAACGAGTTTCTTGGCAGAAAGATCCGAAAAGACAGCCAAAAAAGGTGTTTCTTGACCCAGAAAATAGCCAGATTGGATGTTTCTTGGCAAAGAGACCCCAGAAGATAGCCAGAAGAGGTGTTTCTTGACTTAAAGATCCCAAAAGACCGCCAAAAAGGGTGTTTCTTGACCCAGATAATAGCCAGATTGGATGTTTGTTGGCAGAAAGACCCCAGAATATAGCCAGAAAAGATGTTTCTTGGCAGAGAGACCCCAGAAGATAACCAGAAAAGGTGTTTCTTGGCAGAGAGACCCAGAAGATAGCGAGAAAAGAGTTTCATGGAAGAAAGACCCCAAAAGACAGCCACAAAAGGTTTTTCTTGACCCAGAAAATGGCCAGATTGGATGTTTCATGGTAGAAAGACCCAGAAGACAGCCAGAAAAGAGTTTTTGACCCAGAAAATAACGGGATTGGATGTTTCATGGCAGAGAGACCCCAGAAGATAGCCAGAAAAACAGTGTCTTGGAAGAAGGATCCGAAAAGACAGCCACAAAAGGTTTTTCTTGACCCAGAAAATGGCCAGATTAGATTTCTTGGAAGAAAGACCCCAAAAGATAGCCACAAAAGGTGTTTCTTGACCCAGAAGTTGGCCAGATTGGATGTTTCTTGGCAGAGAGACCCCAGAAGATAGCCAAAAAAAGAGTATCTTGGAAGAAGGTTCCGAAAAGACAGCCACAAAAGGTGTTTCTTGACCCAGAAGTTGGCCAGATTGAATGTTTCTGTGCAGAAAGACCCCAGAAGATAGCCAGAAAAGAGTTTCTTGGAAGAAATACCTCAAAAGACAGCCGCAAAGGTGTTTCTTGACCCAGAAAATAGCCAAATTGGATGTTTCTTGGTAGAAAGACCTAAGAAGATAGCCAGAAAAGGTGTTTCTTGACCCAGAATATAGCCAGATTGGATGTTTCTTGGCAGAGAGACCCAGTAGACAGCCAGAAAAGGTGTTTCTTGACCCAGAAAATGGCCAGATTGGATGTTTTTGAACAGAAAGACCCCAGAAGATAGCCAGAAAAGATGTTTCTTGACAGAAAGATACTAAAAGACAACCAAAAAAGGTGTTTCTTGACCCAGAAGTTGGCCAGATTGAATGTTTCTGTGCAGAAAGACCCCAGAAGATAGCCAGAAAAGAGTTTCTTGGAAGAAATACCCCAAAAGATAGCCGCAAAGGTGTTTCTTGACCCAGAAAATAGCCAAATTGGATGTTTCTTGGTAGAAAGACCTAAGAAGATAGCCAGAAAAGGTGTTTCTTGACCCAGAATATAGCCAGATTGGATGTTTCTTGGCAGAGAGACCCCAGTAGACAGCCAGAAAAGGTGTTTCTTGACCCAGAAAATGGCCAGATTGGATGTTTTTGAACAGAAAGACCCCAGAAGATAGCCAGAAAAGATGTTTCTTGACAGAAAGATACTAAAAGACAACCAAAAAGGTGTTTCTTGACCCAGAAAATAGATAAGATGTTTCTTGGCAGAAAGACCCGATAAAACGCCTAAAAATTCTGTGCTTCTGAGACAAAAGAACCTTGTGAAACCTACTAGGAAATTGAAAATTTACTTTTCGGAAGTTTGACGAGTAATTTAGAGTGGCAGATGCAACGAAAAAGCAGGTGGAATTGAGAACCATCAAGAGTGAAAACGGTTTGAGTTTTTTAAAAAAAAGGAAGGAGTTCTCCCCCGAAAAAAGTTGCCGACGTCAGCTCAAGTTTATAATACAGTCGGAGGAGACTTTGTTTTCTTTGCTCGGGGGAAAAGTTAGTCCCGAAGTTTGTTAGGTGGGAGGGGAAGAGAAAAGATATAAAGCGATGAAAGTTTAGGAGCGAGCCAAGTTTTCAAGTTGTATTAAAAGATTCTTCTCCCTCCGGTCTTCAGAAATTGACAAAGTTCCCTTTAAACGCCCCCCTTCCTCATCCAGAAACCCAACAAGTTACTCCAACCTCTCTAATAACCCAGACTATAGTTTTATCTCAAATTAAAACTGATATCGTTGTCAAAACTTTCGTGATTAAAACTCAACTGGGAGGGTTAAGTCGAAAAAGAGGTCGGGGTGGTAAACAATAAAACAAATTTCATTGTGACCACTTGTCATTTTTTTCTCCCTCTCCCTAAATTTTTCAATTAGTTATGAAGGACTTAAAAAAAGTTTTGAAACTTTTCTGAAGGAAAAAAATAAAACCAACCCAATTCCCAGAGAAAACAAAAACAGGTCGTTTTGAAAAATTAATTAAAAACTTCCGAATACATTTCTAGTACTGAAAAAGAACTTAAGCTAATTAAAAAATGTGAATAACAATCCATCATTAACAAAAAAAAAGTTGAAAATTGGAAAATTTAACAGATTTGAGGGCGGATACAATGGACTAAGATTACAACCAATGACGTCATTGAATTTACCCATATTTTTTTTGGATGTTTCTTGGCAGAAAGTCGCCAGAAGATAGCCAGAAAAGGTGTTTCTTGACAGAAAGATCCCAAAAGATAGCCAAAAAGGTGTTTCTTGACCCAGAAAATGGCTAGATTGGATGTTTTTTTGGCAGAAAGTCGCCAGAAAAGATGTTTCTTGGAAGAAAGATCCCAAAAGACAGCCACAAAAGGTGTCTCTTAACCCAGAAAATAGCCAGATTGAATGTTTCTAAGCAGAAAGTCCCCAGAAGATAGCCACAAAAGGTGTTTCTCGGAAAACCACAAAAGACAGCCACAAAAGGTGTTTCTTGACCCAGAAAATAGCCAGATAGGATATTTCTTGGCAGAAAGTCCCCAGAGGATAGCCAGAAAAGGTGTTTTTTGACAGAAAGATCCCAACCAGCCAGAAAAGGTGTTTCTTGACCCAGAAAATGGCCAGATTGGATGTTTCTTGGCAGAAAGTAGCCAGAAGGATAGCCAGAAAAGATGTTTCTTGGAAGAAAGACCCCAATAGACAGCCACAAAAGGTGTTTCGTGACCTTTTGATAGCCAGAAAAGGTGTTTCTTGGAAGAAATACCCCAAAGACAGCCAGAAAGGGTGTTTCTTGACCCAGAAAATGGCCTGATTGGATGTTTCTTGGCAGAAAGACCCGAAAAGAAGCCACAAAAGGTGTTTCGTGACCCAGAAAATAGCCAGATTGGATGTTTCTTGGCAGAAAGTCCCCAGAAGATAGCCAGAAAAGGTGTTTTTTGACAGAAAGATCCCAACCAGCCAAAAAAGGTGTTTCTTCATACTTCAAGAAATCGTCGAGTTTCTCTTCAACTTATTTCTTTTTTCTGCGAACATATGGACACTGGGTCAAATGGAATAAATTTTAATTCGAAACGAGCAAATGGCGATTTCAACTTACCTCATTTGGACCTTAAACGTTCTATAAATACATAACTAGAAACAAAAGTTGTTTTTTCCTATTTCAAGCTTGAAATTTATTACACGCCAACATTTTTATTGGATTTTGTGGGTAAAAAAAAATTTTTTTTTTCAATATCATAAATTGTAGGTTATATAAAAAAACATAAAATTTATAATCAAAAGGAGTTAATTAGAATTAAAACTAGTAGAAAAATATATTGGCCGTAAAAAAAATGTTTTACGAGCAAGCGAGCAATTTCGAAGAGAAAAAGGGGTCTTTTACGACTCTTCCATTTTTCCTTTGTCTCTCCGTATTTACAGAAGAGTTGGAATTGAAATATGAGCGTAGGGGACAGGAAAAACTTTATGTGCATGTCAAACAACCGTTTGGAAGAAGGGGTGGGTTTTTTCGATGAAATTTTCACCGTAAACAACGATTTCTATTTTGAGGTTAATGAGGTGAGCTGAGGAAACTATTAAAATTTTGCTTTTAGGTAAAAGGTTTGAAATTAAATTTCGAGGGAAATGCGATTAGATATTTTGAAGGAGGCGGCTATGCACGTGAGGTGGGTGGGGGATTTACAGTGGGTTAGTGAAGGCATAAAGGGCACGAGCCATTTATTGCAGAGTCAGGCAGGTGTTCTCCCTCTCTTTTCTGTCGCTCTCTCTCCGACCAAAAAAGGGTTTATTTTATTAAAGGAGAGCTTGAAACAATGAGGAGGCCGGAGAGGAGAAGCGGGGTGTCTGTTGCCATGGAGCCCTTGCATGGAGGCGGCCATCTTGCCTTCATTCAAGGGCGATAGCACCCTCGGCTAACCGCCTCCCCCTCCCCAACTCCGCTCCCTACACACAACAATAACTTCCCCACCACCCTTTTCATTTATTATCAAATTCCTACTTTTTTTTCTCTCTCTCTTTCTAGCCAAACTTTTTAGAGCAATGAGATATTCGGCCTTGGATGTTTACACCATAAGTTATATCCCTCGGATTCTAACTTTAGACCGAAACCCCAAATGTAATCAAACAGTTGGAAAGTTTTCGAATTTACCAAACTAGAATCGATAGTCGCTCACAAACATGAACGATAAACATTCTCTAGTTTTAGAGTCATGTAACCACCTGCAGTGATCAATTTTTAAGTAAAAAGTCAGATTCAACTGAGCATTTACAAGAAGTCTTCCCTACTAATTCATTGATGTTAAAGCCCTCAAGAGCACCAGCTAACCATCACTGATCGCGCCCTGCTTAAGGAGGTATGATGGTTTTTAAGTGAGTTGCTTTGCAAATTTTTCGTTGTTAACAACGGTTTTCGGTTTTCCCTTCTATCTCGGAAACCGTCGCTAAAAACGAAAAAATGTCATAACTTCATAAGTAAAAGTCGTAGCTACGGAAATTTTCTACAAAAAAACCTCATTGGTTTTTTGTCAGAGCAATACTTAGGAGATATGAGAGTTTTAAGTGAGTTGCTTTGCAAATTTTTCGTTGTGAGCAACGGTTTTAGGTTTTTCCCTTCTATCTCGAAAACCGTCGCTCAAAACGAAAAAATGTCCTAAGTAAAAGTTGTAGGTACAAAGATTTCCTACAAAAATGGCTTTATTTATTATTTGCGTAAGAGCAATATTTAAGGAGTTATGAGGTTAAAACTAATAATCCTACAGAGCCTGTCTGAAAACTTAAAACCTTCATATCTCCTAAAATATTGCTCTGACGGAAAAAACCAATAAAATGTTTTATGTAGTAAATTTCCGTAGCTACAACTTTTACTTAGGACATTTTTTCGTTTTGAGCGACGGTTTCCAAGATATAAAGAAAAAACCGAAAACAGTTGCTCACAACGAAAAATGTACACAGCAACCAACTTAAAACCCTCATATCCCCTTAAGGCCTTCATCTACGACGAATTTGACAACTCCCTTTAAAGATTTGGGTTCCATAATTAGGGCGCTAATAGCCTCATAGAGGGCGAGCAATAAAGCTAACTGGTTTATACGATCATTTCAGAAGAACAAGTGGGTAAAGTAGCCTCAGGCGACTCTGAGGTTTCATGGCTTCATCAGAGGACAAAATGCGTCCCCTGTGTCAGGAAATTAGAAAGGGGGAGAGACAACTAACTATATTAATAAAACAACAAATGAAAGAAGAAAGAAAAATCTATGTCAATCTATTCTCTTGATACAAATGAGGCGCTCCGGGTACGAAGGGCGAACTCGACATCGGACAAATTTTTTTACTTCCTTAAAGAAGTTATTATTGTGATACCCTCGACGTCGGGTTTTTGGGGAAGGGTCCTCCAGTTTTTTTTCATTTTCAGATTCTAGACCTCTTGGTGAATACACCCATATAATTTTTATGTTGAGTTCGCCATTTTTTCCCCTTTAAATACGTAAAAACCGAAACTTTAAAATGCGAATAGCTCGAAACTACGTTTTGTCGAGTTCGCCCTTCGTACCCGGAGCGCCACAATTTATCGTTTACTACGTATACGTAAGAGGCAATCAAGAAGACAAAACAATATCGTGACTCCGTGAGACGTCATAAAATATGAATGACATTTCTTCACACCATGGAACAAAACAATTCACGAGATGCGTGTTAAAGGGAACTTCACTACGACGTCCTAATTTCAATTATTCAGTCAATTAAAAACGTTTTAAATAATAAAAATTTATAAAAACTTGATAAATTGGGGTCTAAGTCTTACCTGACCCCGAGTATTCAACGCGGGACACAATTTTCTGATAACTTGTTTTGTTTTGTTCGAATCCCCCCTTTTGTTGTTGTTGTGGCTCGTTACTGGGAAAGACTGTTTAGAGGGATCGAGACGTGGGAGGGAACCAGGGACGTAACCATGGCGATGAGCCGGTAAATGTTGTGCCCCACCCTCCGTGCCGCCCCCTGGACACCGATTAAAAAGAGGTAAAGTAATATCAAATTAGAATTCCAAAGTTAGTAAACCTAAAGTTTGACGGGCTTATAACTTCTAAAGGATCCTTGAACGGATTAAAGCCTTTGTATTAACACCCTACCTCAACCGTAAAAAAGCGCCTAAAACGATCGTCGTGGGCGATATTTAAAGAAATTGCACGGTTCTATTTTAGACCGGAACAAAGCCCAGGGGAATACGAGAAGGGGTAGATAAGCTTCAGGTAATGGCCGATTCCAATGCAAGAGACTTTCGGTCACGTGACCCCTTCAGACATCACGCACAATACCTTTTAGGCCCTTTTTTTGTAAGCACATGGTTCGAAAAGACCCTTTTTTCCCCCGGGCTGCATATGAAGAACATCTGCAGTTCGAGAGGGCGTAGAAAACGGGCAATGACCTTTCACTTTCATCTTGTAATCAACACAATGATAAACTTCACCAAGTCCCGTTTAAACTTGGGGTCTATAGGTCAAAATGTAATTGTAAACAGAGATAGAAATTATTCATGTCTAAACACGCAACCCACATCGATTCAGGAAACGTCTATAACAGATGTTTACCTTATTCATAAACAATATCAAGATTTCCATTTATCGGAAAACATTCCAGAATATCGTATGAAAAAAGGTTGCCAACTTTCTTTTATTTGGGATCACAATGGGAGAATCGATTAAAATATTCTCTTTATGACCTTGTGAATGTGAACGTTGGTAAACCTCATTAGTCAAACACAATAGGATCAATGCCAAATTGTTTATAATTTTTGACCTGAACATCTTAAAATAGCGACTTAAAATTTTCCATGAACGGAAGTGAAATTTTACGACAAAGAATAGGTCAAATAATGAATATGTGAGTTGAATAAAAGTTCCACCTGTAAGTTTTAAAAGGAAGAAACAGGTAAAGTTTCGTTTGTATTTGGGGCAGATGGGTGGGAAAAAGGGATTGCAAGGGTGCAATCGACCCGGAGTGGGGTGCGCCGCCGGGGCGATTTCGAAGGGATTTCTCCCTTCTCTTTATTCATTCAAAACCACCCCATTCCAAATTATGTAGAGATTACGGGATGCATTTCAATAACCCGAGCAAAACCCGCGCTTCAATTAAGCATAAGGAAAAGTCCCCTTTATACATTTTGTATCTTCTTCACCCTCCTAATTTTCGTAAACAGGAGACGATTTCTAGTCATCCTTGGGGGATTCTTTTGTATCATTCAAGAACGGATATGGAATAATAAACGAGGGATTCTTCGCCGTTTAGAGGGGCGCAGACTTAAATGAGGCCCAAGTACAATTCGAGAGAAAGCGAAATCGTGAAGGCAACATTTTGAAGATCGAGATTCTTATCACTTAGAAAAAACTTTGCAATAACTAAAATCTCAAAATCGTTTAGCCATTCAGGAAACGTTGACCATATGCACTGTCATGAAAGTGGCCTTAATTCAAGCTCTTCTCCTCGAACGTGATTTATTCGAGCTGATGTCCTAACACAAGCGTCGGCGAGTAAAATAAAAAAACAGACACAAAAAAAACACACGAGAAGGGGGAAAACTCGTTAGTCCTCTCTCGCTCTCCCTCCCCGGGGACATGAATAATGGATACCCTCACTGCATAAAACTCCAGCCTTGGATGAGTCTACTGTATCAACTCACCATACGTGACTCAGACTCAAGATACGTAAATCACCGGAATTTTAGGGATCGTTAAAAAAGTTTAATCAAGTTGAAAGAAGGATTTTTAACCGAGAACGACCTCGAATGCGACGGAATTCTTTTGGTCTGCTAATTAAACTTTAATTGCGGAAAAAGACGGTTATGATACGGGTTCATTGAATGCGTTACAAGGTCTTGTGTAAAACGTGAGAAAAATATTTTTTTAAATCTCATTCCCATAAATCATTGTCTACAATGTCCACACAAACCTCATTGTCTCGACTTAAATGAACCACTTTCATAAGGGCAGGTACGCGAGAATCCCTTATACAAAAAAGGATATAAGAAAGAGGATAAAGTCTAAGGCAGTTATGGTACTGCAGCCATTGTTTGCCCCTTTAGTTTGGGCACATTGTCCATCCCCAAGCTTTTAATCAGCCGGACAATAGCTTCCTAGAGCGTGTCGGGTCTTTCTCATCCAGCAGAGCCTTCACAGCCCCAATTTTTTGCTTCAAAATACTTCACAAATCTGGGTGTCAAAAAATGGTCTAAAATACGTGTAGATAGTTTTTAAGGTGAACCAGAATCGTGACTTACTTGAAACCCGGTATATAGTTTAAAGTGACTTCGGGTGCATTCTTCGATCACGAGTCACGACAATTCGTGGTCTAAATACCCATTATCTTTCTAAGTCGATCCATCTCCCTCGTTTTAATCTCGAATACTTAAAAAAAGCGTCCTCCTTCACGGAATCAAAAAGATGCCAATGCCATCTTGATCAAAAAGTACTGGTTTGAAGAGCTTCCAACGAAAACTTCCTTAAAGAGAAGTATCTATATAGGAGGGGGAAGTATAACGGAGGGGAACGTAAAACGTAGGGGAAGTTATGGGAGGGGAAGTATAACGGAGTGGGAAGTATATGGGAGGGGAAGTATAATGAGGGGAAGTTAAGTGAGGGGTAGTATAACGAGGGGAAGTATAAGGGAACGAAAGTATAACGGAAGGGGATGTATAAGGGAGGGAAAGTATAAAGGAGAATTTTCCAAGTTTTTTTTTCGAAAATTTTTTTTCGAAAAAGTTTTTTTTTTTTTCAAAAATTTTTTTTTTTTTTTCGAAAAATTTTTTTTTTTTTTTTTTTGAAAAATTTTCTTTTTTCGAAAATTTTTTTAAGTGTCAGGTAGAAATAATGGGCTCTTTGGCCTAGGGATGTGCCTCTCGTAAGGGTAGAAGTACGAAATTTCTCCTACTAAAAAAAATTAATAATTAAAAAGTGGCAATTTTTTAACACCAAAAATTCTTAAAAATATAAGGAGTAATTGGTGAAAATTTGGTGAAAATCGGAACGGTTCGGCCGCAGCGAATTTTTTAAAATTTAAACAGACATATCTCCGCCATTTTTTCGAAATTCAAAAATCGCCCTCGTTAGTTTCTTGTTCACCGGCTAAAGAAATTTGTGAAAATTTGGTGAAAATCGGATGAAAACTGTGGCCGTAAAGTGTTCCGGAAAAAAATACGGCCGGGCCACAGACAAAGTTGAGATCGGTAAAGATCAATATTCGAATTGACCCTCCGGGGTCTGGAAGACCCTTCCCCAAAAACCCGACGAGGGTATCGCAATAACTTCTTTAAGGAAGTTAAAAAAAGTTTTACAATATTCACACATCACGTTTGTCGCTACGTGAGAAGGACGACCCTACATTTAAATTACTTTAATAAAATTATTTATCCAAACGGTCATTGCATAATTCAAAATCTGGATCATTTCTCATTTTTCTACAAGAAAAAAAAAAAAGGATATTTTTCAAGGAATAAATAAATGTTTATTGGATCATTTTTCAAATGGTTTTACTCCCTTTTGGCTCTGAGATAGGGCTGTAAAAATTCGCCCATGAAGATAAAGTTAATAAATGGGATGGATAAGGGAAGGGGAATGTATTTAATGTTGGATATAGGTTGGGAAAGTGAGACCCCGGTTAATTTATATGAACTGTAATATCGAAAAGGGGTCGTCAAACCCGTTTTGCAATAAAACGCCGTCTATCGACCGTCACCCTTTTCCTTTTGCTCTCAAAACACGTTGATTCGAATATTTTAACTATTTTTTAACTCGAAAAAACTTTGGGTTCATTAAGGGCCGGAAATGTGGCATATTTGTAAAGAAACTGACATGAGTTACATACTTGGCAACGGGTTTGTCTGGCACGTACCATATGGTAGACGTTCAAAACAAAGTCAAGTCGTTTCCTTTTTATCTTTCAATAGGCCTTATCAGATCCATTGTTTATTAATTAGGAGGGTTAATGAATCGTAACAAAAGAGCATTTCGAAATTTTAGACTTTCAATAATCTGCAGCAAAAGCGATTTCTCCCCAGAAAGGGTCAAGTCGAAGAATCAGAGACTATTGAGAATAAAAAATCAAAACTGTTTACTTGTCTGAGAATTGCCTGGGAATTTACTCCCGTTCAAAGTTAACATTCAAGTCAAACTTGGCCCCTAATGGGAGAAGTCGGAGACTTTAAGGCAAACACCCAGACTAACTTTGTTGAAGGGTGATGTAGTGAAGGCGGAGGGTTCGGAGGGAGTAAAGTTATCACATTCATTAACACCAACTTTGTTCGTCTCCTAATTCCATCCTCATACTGGGCCTAACTTTGAGAAAAGACTAGTTTTCATCTTTAATGGAAACAATTTATGAAAATTTGATATTCAACTTATTTGACACTTTTCAGAATTTCTATAGAGTGAAAAAAATGAGGGCGTTAAGTAATTGGTTTTCCGTGTAAAGATCTCCGAGCCAAAATCCCTTCATACAAGTACAGGTGTGACCTAGTTTTCTTCAGTAATGGCTTTTATTTGGCAACTCATCTATTCTGAATAATTTTACTTCACCTCCAGAGACGTCTTTAACCCGTGATTAATTTCGCGTCCCTTTTGACGCAGAGCCAATCCGTTAAATTGGTGTTTTCGTTATCGTCGACAATGAAATTCGACGATATGAGTCTATTCGTCATCCCCGATCTCCCCCTTTTGACCCCTTTCTGGACAGCTGTCCACCGATAAGTGATAAATTTCTAATTACACGAAAAAGGGTTGTAAATTTAACATTTAACCCAGATTAAAAAATTATTTAAAAGAGGAGCTTCCGGGATGGTATAATTGCTTGTGGCGGGGTATTGACCGTTTTTGAAAGGTCTCATGACTAGCCGAAAGCCATCGTGATCTAGCATTTAGGAGCATTGTAGCCACGGACAAACAATGAACACGCACGGCCTCAAGGTTCACGACCCTCAGCCTCTTTTTAATCGAAATGTTAAGTCATCAAAAATGATTATCTTACCTCGGTCAGGCGGCTGTGCTGGAGGTTTCGCCGCACGGGGAACTCGTGAAACAACCCTTTCTAACGTTCGCCGTGTTGTCCTCACTGATTTTTTTCCTCTAGGCTGAAAAAAAGAACAGAAAAAATATTAAAATGAGACTGAAAAAACTATGTAGGCGAGGACAATGGGGGAATTAAAAATATTAATAAACAAGCGTAGGTTTCTAAACAAGGCCACGTTTAATCGATCTTCCATGACTTCATTTAAAATATCTTTATTTTAAAATAAGGGATATTTTTGAAAAAAATTTTGGGATAAATTATACGTTGTTATCGAAGATCGATCGATGTTCAACATTGCATCGGTCCTAATATCGGAAACCGGTTTCGTCGAGCCCGGAGGGGAAGAAACAAAACCCATAATCTGACGGCATCTTTGATCTCGGTGAAACCTGAACAAGCGAAATTATGATTCCAGGTGAAGAAATGTTTCAAGTTCAAGGTTTTTTAGGATCAAAAATACGTCGCTAATCAAATTAACCTCAATTGTAAACGAAAAAAAGAGCGAACAAAGAAAAATCTTTTTCTTTAGAGGGACAATAATAGGTCGGGAGCGTGAGGGACGCTTTTGATTCGTCGAGACCTTGGAGATTTTCCCCTGAGGCGAGCACGCACTCGTTTTAAGTCGTGTTCATGTCAAATCGAAAAGGGAAGAAGATCGCTCGAATCTTTTTTCTTCTTCTTCAACTCATAAGGAATCTCCATTTTTAGATACTCCTAAAAAGAGATTGTGCAACTGAGGTTAATGAAATTCATAAAGAAAAGTTTAAAATAACATTTTGGATGCAATTAAAACTTTCTTAATTAAAGTAAAAACTTTTTTAAAAGTTATTTTTCTTTGGGGGGAAAAAAAACCTTTTGAGAACGTAATGGGGCGTAGGAGGGCATCGATCACTCGACTCCCCGGGGCTTAATGTGCTATTGTATGCCCTCATATGCAGTACAATCCCCCCTGAAACATTATCTCTTATGAAATGTTTGTCAACGCGCAGGTTCATCTAAAACGGTTAGAAATCGAAAATCGCATTTTTTTAAACGAAGAGGCGACCTCAAACCCGTTTTTGGAGCGGTAATGGCTTTAAAATTAGACGCGGATTCTATTTCGATCGTGTATTTAAAAAGTTTTGGCATCCGCTCAGAGATAAAATGTTGAAATATTTGTGAAGGTTTGTTTACAGAAGGAGACGGGATGGAATCTAGTAAATATTAGACGATAAACAATTGAATTCGATATGTCAAGGACGATTAGCAGACTTGGCAAACGGTATATTTTGGCACATGCAAGAAGAAGAAATGGAGCCTGAAATAAATCGATAACCATTTATTTACTTAAAGAAGTCGAAACTGTGTAATCTTGATTTATAGATGATTCTGTAAATGCCAAAGTCCGTGAGGTCAGGCTTTCTTTCTCCAGTCTCCACCCTGCGTAGGCTTAGCCTTCGATGCAACCTCCCCACTTCGACCGTCCCTGATTAGCAATTGTAATGAAGGTTATTACTTAACGCGGGAGAAAACAACTGCTGTAAATTAACTCCGCTCTAGTTCAAGGGTACTAAAGAGAATTTGCAAGTTATGTAAAAGTTACCCGAAACCAGATCGGACAATGCAGGGCTTCCAGAACAATAGGGAGTTGATAACAACTTTAGTGACGTTCTCCGATGTTAATTGTGGAGGTAGTGCGAAAAGGGGGAAAAACAAGTAAGATAGTTATACACTGGTTATCTCGGCAACTTATAATAGACTCGAGAGACAATTGAAACGGAACAGGGCGGAGCGGAGAGGAAGTAAACTTCAGCCAAGGGAGCCATAGTTTCAAATTAAACCAGGGTGTTCAACTTAATTGTTCCTTATCCTCATGCGACGCAGTAAGCAATTTTCAGATCCAACAAAAAGAGCGTAATTTCATCATGTAAAGATGAAAACTAGTTTAAATTTTCCAACGTACTCAGATAATATGGAAGCTAAACCACACGTTTTCAGATATGAGGCTTTAGGGGTTGAACGTGAGTTATGCTTGGTTCGTGGTCCATTTTAGGGGAAAGATGCTCGTAAATCACTTGCAGGGTGCCACGACCAGAAATTTATTCTGACGTCATAATTCTCGACAATGTTCACACGTTAACGAAGTGCTCCCACGTTTTTAATGTTGCGAGTTTATTTTAAAGAGGCTATCGTTCGCTGTATCTGTAGTAATTGGCGTCGATAAATTACGACATGGAGTGGGCCTATCTCACGGCTATCATCTTGTCATATCATCATGACAAGCCCCAGTTTTAAAAGTTTGCTTTAAAAAGAACGATTAAGCGAAAGTTATCCGTTCTTACGGAAGGTCAATATTCAGAGCGGTCTTGTATTGAATTCCATTTACAGTCGTGCATAATAAA